>SCDS01002005.1:0-10885 GCA_004149465.1 Drosophila nigromelanica
TCTCTCCTCTCTCTCTCCTCTCTCTCTCTCCTCTCTCTCTCTCCTCTCTCTCTCTCCTCTCTCCCTCTCTCCTCTCTCTCTCCTCTCTCTCTCTCCTCTCTTTCTCTCCTGTCTCTTCCTTTCTTTTAATTGTATCTTATAAACTCACTCCTATAAATCGCCTCTCTATGCGATTTTCATAAATCAAAGTGAGGTTTGCAAAATTTAATAGACCACATACATTTACAGTGTATGATTGTATATAGGGTATTCTTGGTGCATCAATTTCCCCAAAGAATTAGCTTAATAATTTATAATTTTAATTACAGGCTATTTATTTGTATTTTTTTTTTTTACAAATAAGTAGCAATTAATGTTAAAAATGTTATCTACCTAAAACTTACTTGAATCTCCATCTTTTAAATTTTCTCGCAGCGATGTTGGCTTCATTGAGCAGTGCACGCGCCGCTTCGAGTCTGGCACGCCCTCGCCAATGCCTCCGGCGTACAGTTCCGGGCAGCACAGTCCGCTGCTGCTGCCGACGACCATAGCGGACGCAGTGGGTCAGCCGGAGAGCGGCAGCGATTTGATCACCATGCGTCTGCTGGCCGACGAACAGGGTCGCTACGGGTTCAATGTGAAGGGCGGCGTCGACCTCAGTCTGCCCGTGCAGGTGTCCAAGGTGGTGCCGCACACGCCCGCCGACCGCTGCACGCCGCGCGTCTGCGAGGGCGACGAGGTGCTGATGATCAACGGGCGCGACGTGCACGGCCTGCGCCACGAGCAGGTGGTGGCCATGATACGCGACTGCCGCCACCAGTCCAGTGGCGAGCTGCTCCTCACGGTGCGTCCCAAGCGCTCGGCGCCACTGCTGCTGGAGGAGGAGCCCCTCTACCAGTACGTGCCCGAGTCCGATGAGATCGGCTCCCATTCGAATCTGCTCGACGGCGATGCGCTCTTCACGCAGAGCCTGCTCCTGCTCAGCGATGGACTCGCCTCGGGCGCCCTGCTCGCCCAGTACGAGCTGATGTACCGCAAGAATCCCGATCTGGCCATCACAGAGGCGCGCAAAGCCGCCAATGCGCCCAAGAATCGCTATCGGGACATTTCGCCGTGTAAGTGCTCCGAAATCCTTTAAAGAAATCGGTAACTAAATGAGTTTCCATTACAGATGACTGCACACGTGTCTCGTTGGTTAATTCCCTGACTGGTGACTACATTAATGCCAACTATGTGAACATGGAGATTCCGGGCGGGATCGTGAATCGCTATATAGCCACACAGGGTCCGTTGGCCAGCACCACAACGGACTTCTGGCGCATGGTGCAGCAGGAGAGCAGCCATCTGCTGGTGATGCTCACCACTGTGATGGAGGCGGGCCGACAGAAGTGCCACCAGTACTGGCCGGTCACTGGGGAGGAACTGCAGCTGGGCGATGGCTTCTCGGTGCGCTGTCTCAGCGAGAAACCGGACGAGACGGGCAGCTTTGTCTTCCGCGAGTTTGTGCTGCGGGACAAGCACGAGCAGCGCCACATCCATCACATGCAATACCTCGCCTGGCCGGATCACTGTGTGCCCTCCGATCCCAATTTGTTTCTCGAGTTCACCGAACGCGTGCGCGCCGCCCGCAATCGCACCCTGCTCCAGGAGATCGAGGAGAGCCTGAAGCAGGTGCGCCTCCTCGACGCCGATGCGGACGAGAACGGTGGCCTGATGAGCGAACGCAAGTGCGCGGCCAGCAACGGTGCCACGCCCGAGGACGAGACGCCCGTCTCCACCAGCGTGCATCAGTAAGATATCTTTTTTTTATGCATATAAATCTGATTATCCCCATTGAAGTTAGAATTGTCATATAAAGTAATTTGGTACGACGGGAGACCAGAAGCCCATGGAACACTTTCTCGGGAACTTTTTCCGTCCTGATCTTTTGTGGTTAAATAGAGTTTTGAGTCGTACACGAATTTGCGTCATTTAAGAACCGGGCTCTTGACCCACATAAAAACAGAAAAGCGGAAAATTGGCTAAAAACCTGATGTATGCAAATTTGCTGCTTTCTAGCCGATCAGGTTCAAGCTCACTTTGCAAAGATCTATATAAAAATTCAACAAGCCAATTTTAAATGTATTTTGTTGGGAAAGTTAGAGGCCAAGGTTGTGTGGGCAAAAGTTTAATTTTCGTGCAATGAAACTTATTTGCACAGCACTACCTACAAAAATATTGACAATATTTAAAATTTTGGAAAATAAGTTGAACAATTTTTGCAAAAAATCTTTTTAGTTTGCCATTTAATCAGATTTAAAATCACCCTTTTTTTTGGGAAATCCACACAAAGTGTATTAAATATGGCGTTCATAAGATCCGCTTCGGTGAGCTCCAGCAAACTAATCTCACCTTTCTTTCATTTAGTTTAGATAGATAGCTTAACCCAAATTGAACATATTTGTACAGTTTGGCTGTTAATGCATTAAGAGGCAGTTGAACTTGTACTCTTATATTTTTAAAGTGTACTTTAAATGCAATTGGTTTTTATTTCAACTTTGCCAGGTGCATCAGCGCCGCCAATCCGCCAGTGATTGTGCACTGCTCGGCGGGCATTGGACGCACCGGCGTGCTCATCCTGATGGACACGGCCCTGGCGCTGATGGAGGCACGCGAGCCGGTCTATCCGCTGGACATAGTGCGCATCATGCGCGATCAGCGCGCCTGCATGGTCCAAAATGTGGTATGTATCAACTATATCCAGCTGTAAACTATACCATTCTTAACCCACTCGTGTCCTTTTTAATTTCAGAGTCAATATCGCTTCGTCTGCGAATGCATTTGCGCTGCCTACATGAAGATCTCGCGCAGCAGTGCGGCCATCAACGATGATGATGATTAGCCCGGCGTCGCCGCGCCACCTTCAAGTTCTACTAGCGGACAATCTAAACACACATCTTCCTCCCTATATCCCGTCTTGCAAGGCGCTTATGATCCTTCATAATCTATTTACTATATACACACACACACTTATATGTATAACTACTTATGGAATCAATTTAATTGTTAGTAAACCCGTAGGCATACGTACATACATACAGGCACATAAGTATCTATGCTATATCATTACGTTTATTATTATGATCATTATCATTATTGTGTCTATATTATTATACCTATATATATATATCTATATTTAGTGTGTATGTATGTATGTATCATTCTTGTATTGTATAATCAACTCTCTATATCGCATATATGGGCAATAATCCACGCAAGTGCTGCTGAAAAATGAAAACTCGAAGAAAACTCGATTCTAAATTTTTTACAAAACACAAAGAGAACAAACTACCTAATTCAAGTATACAAAAGAGACGACAAAAAAAAAAGAGAAAAAAGCGTAGGTCGAATTAAAGAAATTGCATATTTATTTATACCCAAGGTGGAAATTACAGAGAATTATACCTATAAACAATAAATAACAAAAAGAAATGAGAAGTAAAAACTGTTAGTATTTTAGCACCAAATTTAATTCATATACATACATGTATTTATGCTGAAAATCAGAACTAAATAAATATTGCAAAACAAGTGCAAAATTAGTTGTAATCATTTCAATAATATTTTATTTAACGCTATTTAATTTTTCATTATTTCAATTGTATTATAAAAGGAACTACAATATTCTCTGGCCTAAAATATTCTCTTTGCCAACCTGACAACCTCCCCAAAAGTTTGCGACCTGGGTATGCCGGGCACACCCACTGTAACACACATAAATTTGTCAAAGCTGAACCGATTTTTATGTTTGATGCCATTCTCGTCTATACTTTTCATTTAGATCGATTTTAGCTTTTAAATCAATGCATTTTTGAAAAAAACATTTTTCTATTTTTATTTTTGGAAAAAAAGCCTCTCCTTATTCATTTTCGAAAACAAAATATTATTTTTATTGTAAAGCCCATGTTCTGTGCAGAACATTATCCTCAGTAAGTGTTAAAAAAAACCATTGCAAAGCAACAGAAACAGCAACAGATGTGCACATGTGAAATAAATAAATATAATGCAAACAGATCGACCTTCATTATAAAAGACAACGTACGTGATATTAACTCACTTTCATTCAGAATTTAAATTTAGCGATCGCTTCTATTCATTGATCACATTTTGGAACAGCTGTCGGTTGCCTGGCCCTCTATGTGGCCCACTCTCAAGCACAGAGGACCTCTTGTCGTGGCGCTGTTGTTCCTGGTAAGAAATTGATCTTAGTCTCGATATCCTTTTCGAGTGTAGCACTAACATTTCCTTAACAGCTACCCGCACAAGTTGCTTAGGCAACAAGGATGAAGGACATGCACGTCAGCCCAACTGTCGCCGGAATGCCAACCCGGAAATGTGGTGGTACGATAGTCGCAGCAGGTCCTGCAAGAAGATGTCCTATCGCGGCTGTGGTGGCAATGACAATCGCTATTGCAGCCTCGACACTTGCCGCAGGAGGTGCAGGCGATCCACTTAATTGTGGAACTATGCTTTGATACAGAAATAAATCAAATGCAATTCAAGAATATCTTTAATTTATCATTATAATTCCCAACTAATTTAAGCTGTGACTTACTGAAGCTCTCGATGCGCAGTTGTGACCTTTTGAACTATTGTTGATTTAGTTATAAATCACAATTTCTAATTGGCATCAAACACGCCATCAATTTGTTAGTTTGCTCGAGTGATTATTTTCAATATACTAGTAATTAGATTGTGGAACACTTTAGAAAAGATTACATATTTAAATCATGGTTCGAGGAACGTTTTGTTCTTTTATCCAACTAAAGTCCCAGTTAGCTTTGTAAATTTCATTTAATTTTCTAAACAAAATATTCGTCGCAAACTCAAATTAAAATCATCTGTGAAAATAATGGAAACTTGTAATAAAAATGGATCCATGACCGAGGATTTGGAGGTGGAAGAGACCGAGGACTTTCACGACCTGGAGGAGTTTAACGAGGACAATGTGGCATCCGGCAGCGGTGGCCAAAAGAAGAGCGAACGTTTTGTGGTCAAAAAGTGGGTGGCGCACGCCAATTGGTCGTGGGACGTGGCCGTGGACAACTGCGCCATCTGTCGCAATCACATCATGAATCTGTGCATCGAGTGCCAGGCGGATCCGAACGCCAACAAGGACGAGTGCACCGTGGCCTGGGGCGAGTGCAATCACGCCTTTCACTACCATTGCATTGCGCGCTGGCTGAAGACGCGCCACGTCTGTCCGCTGGACAACAAGGAGTGGGTCTACCAAAAATATGGTCATTAGGCTTAACGTATTTTTTGTATTTAAAAGTTCTTTGTTTTGGGCGCAAATTAAAATTCTAGTGTTTGTTAGCTAAAGATTAGATTAGACTTGGGACTGCATCTGTTCCTGATCCACGCCGAGCAGCTGTTGTGCGTTGGGTCGCACGCCCGTCAAAAGCTCCAGTTGGTTGAAGAGCGCGTCGCGCTGCTCGGCCAGATTGGCGTACTTCTGCTGCAGCTCCTTTTCGCGCTCCATCTGCCGGCGCACGTCCTCCTGCAGCGCCTCGAGACGCCGCGGCACGGCAATGGCCTCCTGCTCGCCCAGGAATCGGAAGGTGGACAGCGACAGGGAGTTCTGCTCGATCTGGCCGTAGGTGTCCTGCAGCTGTTTCATCAGCACCTGGCCGCGTGCCTGATAGCCGCCGGTGAGTATTTTGAGCTTCTTTTCAATTTTGCCGCAGCGCTTGGCCTCCTTGGCCATGTGCCGGCGATTCTGTTCGAGACGCTTCTCGGCGGACTCCAGGCGATCCTTTTTGCTGGCCAAATTGGCGCGCGTATAGCGATGCTGCGACGGCAGGTAGAGCACCTGGCCGAGGCACTCCTGCCACACCTGCGCGTAGACATCCAGCGGCAGTTCGCCGTGCGACATGCGCTCCTTAACCACTTCCATTTCGTCGGCGAGCATTTGCTTGGCGTCGGCCAGCTCCGCCTGCGAGATCTCCTCGTACGGATTGGCCTTGAAGTAGCTCTGCAGCTGTTCCAGCTTGTGCTGCGACTGCCCCGGCACCGGATCCCGCACAGAGTCGTAAACTAGGAGTTAAGTAAGTTGGAGTAGATCATCTTTATGTTTTTGGTTGTTGTTGTTGTACTCACGCTGCATGGTGATCATCTCGTGCTTGATCAGCTCCTCGGCCTGCTGCTGCTCGGTTAGGTTCTGCTTCTCGGACTGCGGCCGCAGAATCTTGGTGTTCACCTCGGTGGGACGCGGCAGGCTGCGCTGAATCACCTGCGATCGCTTGGCCAGCTCCCGCTTGCGCTGCGCCTCCTGCTCGGCGAGCAGGCGTGCATCCACATCCGCCTGATCCTCGATGGCCGGCTCGCTGCCCGTCTCCATCGGTTCGCTGTCCTCCTGCTCGGGCACCACGATCTCGTAATCGTTGCGTGGCGCCGGCAGCGTCGACAAGCCCTCGCGCAGCGTCGACTTCACCTGCTTCTGGTAGTTCTTGTACAGCGCTGGGGTCTCGGTGACGCCCAGGCTCTCCTCCGCATTGATGCTCAGCTTGTCCCGCACAAATGCGGGCGTTGCGATGGCGCCCGCTGTTCCATTCTTGAGCACCGGCACCAAAGCGCCCGAGGCGGGCGTTAGGAAACCGGCGGGCGTGGCTGCGCCGCCGCCCTCGCGCTGTGTGCGAAAGGGCGTGGCAATGACCGTATTGGGCGTGGCAATGGTCGCCGCCTTGGGCAGCACGCCCGAGAAATCGGACTCGTGCAGCGGCGTGTTGAGGCCGCCCTTCAGCGGTGTCTCTGTGTGGGTGAGCGCCATCATGTTCTGCGCCTCCTGCATGATGCGATCCGTGTACGGTGCTGGTGTGCGGGGCGTGGCCGATACCTGGGGCGTTATCGAATAGTCGGCAAGGAGCGCATCCGTCGTCTCAATGCCGCTCTCGCCGGCTATCTCCTTGGCCATCTCGCTGGCGCGGCCCAGCTTGACCACCTGCTGCAGCTCCTGATCGGATATTTGTGGCGTGGGGAGCACCAGCTTGGAGCGCTTACGCTCCGGCTCCATGTTCTGCAGCATGGCCGATGGCACCTCGTTCTCCTTGCGCTGCTTCAGCTTCTGTTTGTCGCGTTTGCGTTCGCGCTCCTCCTTCTCGGAGCGCAGTTCGCCATCCAGATCCTGTTGGCGCATCTTGTTAAAGTCCGGATCCTGCTTCTGCAGATGCTCCTCGGCGGTGTCATAAAATCCAATGGCCGGCCGCTTCTCGAACGGTATTTCCGCATTGTAGTCGATGCCTTTGATCCGCTTCCGGTTGCCGCTGCCAATTCCGGCGGCGCGCAGCTCGCGACGCTTCTGCAGCGTGGCCAGGCGGCGCGCCTCCTCCAGCTGCTTCTCGCGCGCCTTTCGCTTGGCCTTCTTGCCCTGTGTGTTGGCCAAGCGGGCGCGTGCCTCGGACAGCATTTCCAGCTCATCCTCGTCCATGTCCTTGGGATCGGGTCGGGCAGGCTTTGTCTCCGGATTTGGATCAATTTCGCCGGGCTTCAATTTGCGCGGATCGTCCGTTGTCTCCTCGCCATCCTCCTTGCGCTGCGCCTGATCACTGCAAATGGAATGCGCTGTAAAAATAACTGTTGCCCAAAAGAATGTGGCACACGTACAGCAAGTATTCGTATCGCTCCAGGCACTGTGCTGCAGTGCGTCCAATGATGGGCGCTATGGTGCGCCACTGCGTCGGCATTAGCTTGGCCAGATGCAGCAGCTTCTCGTCCTCCTCGCGCGACCACTCGGTCTTCTTGATGCTCGGATCCAGCCACTCGTACCAGCGCGCCTTGCACTGCTTCGCCGATTTGCGATGCAGCAACGAGGCAATGCGGCTCCATTGATTTTTGCCATATTTCATGACAGCCGCCTTGAGAATCTCATCCTAAAAAAACAAACGGGAGAAGCGCGTGATTGCGTTCAGATGCTTGCATTGGTTCAACTGTAACAAATTTACCTCAGTGTTGCGCCAGACGCCGCCCTTGATCATTATACGCGGCATTTTGTTGTGTTTTATTTATTAAATTCGCTTAATAATTGAAATTCATGAAAATTGTTCTGCAAAATTTCGCGTTGTCGGCGGCAGCTAGAGATGTGAAAAATACGTTAAACGTTTGTTGTGCGATACAGAATAAATACCGATGATCAGGGCTACACCAACAATCGAAATATTGTTTAATATATCGTGCGATAGGTGTTAGTGCTGCGGCAGAAACTTGTGATGTCATGATATTATTGTTTTTAATATATATTCGGGATATTGAACCATTTAAAAAATATAAATTTAAGCGTTTTATTTTTTAAAGTTTGTTACATAAAATACTGGACAAAAATATTTAATTCAGTCAGTAAATTATTTTTTTTTATTATTTAATAAATTCAAGTATGATGTTAATTAGTACATTCTTTCAACATTTGGGAATATTTTTATTGTTGCGATATTCAGGTAATTTCCTATAAGCCGATTTCCAACAATGTCTTGTTGCGTAATCTGTTTATCTTGATAGCAACATAATTTATCGCTGCGTGGTATTTTAATTTTTGTCGGCTGACTTTCGATAGACGTATTTTCGATTGCTATCGATGCACTGTAGTTGTTTTTGTTTTTGCCCGTTGTTGTTGTTGTTGTTATCAGATGTTTTGATATGATATCAGATCAGTTTTTGTGACAGCCTTTTGCCAGCGAAACGTAATGCGAAGTTAACGAAATGCAAGAATAAACAATTCAAACAATGCACTGCAACATGAACGAGGCGGATGTGGCATTCGCGAGCTTCTACAGCGCCGCGGGCAGCCAGGTGAGCAATTGTATCTTGTTGTTATTTGCAAGAAAGACACACAGAGAATGAGAGAGAGAGAGGGAGAGAGAGAGAGATAAAGAGTTCATTGGCTGATCTCGCGATGCGCCCCCTTGTTATTGTTGTTGTTGTTATTTTGCTGCAGCTACAGCATGCCGAACTGTCGCTGTCGACGCCCATTCACGCCCTGGAGCACGACAATTTCACCGGCTTCTTCGACGATGACCCCGCCCCTCTGCTCTGCGCCCCACTCGCAACGACAGCAACAGCAGTGGCAGCAGCAGCAGGAGGAGGAGGTGCCCACAAGGTGGTCGAGGCCGGCTGCATTCCGTTTGTGCAGATCCACACCACGGATCTGCAGCAGCAGCCGGATGAGCCGGGTCGCAGCTATCGCAATGGATTTCGCCGGAAGACCGCCGAAATCAAGTCGGAGGCGGAGCTGATCAAATCGGAGCTGGCCGAGGCGGCGGCCAAGGAGCGCATCAATGCCACGCCCACGCCGCCCACAGCCAAAAGTATCGGCGGCGAGCCGTGCACGGAATTGCCGCTGAACAAGTGCCCCAACTGCCCGTTCCTCAGCCTCTGTCCGCTGAAGACGCAGACGCACATCAGCAGCTGCTTCGGCGTCGACGCCCAACGGCGCCTGCAATGTCCAGGTAAGTACGGGCACCCAGGATTCTCGCGACTCCTTTAGATCTTAGCTTAGAATTTGATTGGCAGGCTGCGCCAATGTGTTCTACAACGTGGACGTGCTCAGTCTGCATCTGAGCGCGGATCATCGACTGGAGCCGCCGGAGATTGCCAAGCTGACGGGCAAGCCCGGCGAGCCGGCGGCCAGGAAGCCCCAACACCCGCCCAAGAGTCGCATCTTCATCAAGAATGTGGATTGCCTGCGCGAGCCGCATCGCGACCAGGACGTTAGCCAGTTGCCCGATTTTCTGCCGCTGCTGCCATCGCCGCCGGACGGCATTCTGGACCTGCTCGACGACGTGGCCGAGGCCGGCGAGAGCGGCAATCAGCCGCCGCTGGAGCCGCAGCAAATGGTGCCGCTTGTCCAGAAGCCGCCCGTGCAAAAGATATCCATCAAGAGCGTCGATGTGCTGCGGGAGCCGGCGCTGCTGCCCTACGATTTTCCAATGCTGCACAACAACAACAACGGCAGCAGCAGCAGCAGCAACAGCAACAACAATCACATGCCGGAGAAGCCGCGCCAGCCAAAGATCTACATACGCAACGTGGACATCCTCAAGGAGCCGATGCTACTGCCCGGCATGGGCTTCAACCATAATGCGCCCGTTCCAAGCGTCGCCGTCGCCGTCGCGCCCGCTGAAGTGTTTGCCGCCGAGACGCTGCTGACGCCAACGGTGCCCGTGGGACCGCTGCCCGGATTCGAGCCGGCGCTGGCGCCGCTGGCCAACATGTGCGGAGGCGCGGAGGCGTTCAACTTTGACTCTGTGCTCAGCGGTGCGGGCACCGCCAGCAGCAGCAGCAGCAGCAACAATTTCAGCGCACTCGATCTCGACTTCGGCGTCGACTTCGAGCACAGCGTCCAGCTGGTGACGGAGCCAACGCCGCCCAGCGGCAGCGAGCAGCTGACGGAGCTGGGACCAATGCCGTCGGACGAAGAGCTCAGCACGCAGCTGGACAACTATCTGCCGGGAAACACGGCGACAGCAGCAGCGGCAGCAACAGCAGCGGCAGCAACAGCAACAACAACGAGCGCATCCAAGCAGAAGATCTTCATCAAGAACGTGGACATACTGAAGGCGCCGCAGCGTGGAACGCTGCATCTGCGCACCGTCGACGAGCTCAATCTGATGAATCGCAACGAGGTGGAGCACCTGATTGTGCCGCATCGGGAGCCGCTGTCCCTGGAGCTGCCGCTGCATTCAGCGCCAACAATTGCAACAATGCCAACAATTGTCGATTTCCAGCAGCAGCAACAGCAGCAGCAGCAGCATCAGCAGCAGCATCAGCAGCAGCACCAACAGCAGCATCAGCAGCATCAGCAGCATCAGCAGCAGCAGCAGGATCAGCACCAACAGCAGCCGGCGCAGCCTTCGTCGGCGCCTTTCAGCTACGACGA
>SCDS01002007.1:0-10028 GCA_004149465.1 Drosophila nigromelanica
GCCCGGATGCGAGGTGGATCCATCGTATGTAATATAATGATCCGTATTCGGTAACAGCGATCGCACCGATATATGGCGTATGGGTGTCGAGAAGCCTGTTCGAACAGAAAAGTAAATATAAATGTTACATCAATAAGCAATTATTAGCATTTATTACTCTAAAAAATATCTTATAAAAAATAAATTTTTTCTTACAGTGACAGCTCGCATAATAAAATGTTTTTTAAATTGAAAAAACATTGTTTTTCAGTGGAATGAATAGTGATAAATTTTTACATTTATACTTTGCTTGTACCTATAGACTATGCTTGCCAATTTAAGTTCTTATATTGTGTTCTTTGTTTTATTTTGTTTTGTAGTCAAGCAAAACGAGAGCATATATAGATATAATTGCTTCTCAGTGATACTTTCCATGGTCGCGTATATATATTCCTGTTTTTTGTATACTTTTTAGCATACATTTTCCATTGAAACACTTTCATATTTACAGGGTATACGAAACCAAAGTTCAAGGTTCATTTTCCATTTAAATAGATCGCACAGTTTTTTTTCCTATTCCTTAGCATTTATGCGTTCGAAATATGAATGCAAAACTTCTACGATACGAAAAGACCTAATGAATAATTCAGGCTAGCTTGGTGGGGTAGCGGGGGGTCTGTTGATAGGAGGCGTAGTGGGGCAGACTTGTTGTTGGTTGCCTTCTTGTTGGTCACTTGAACGACGGCGCTCGACTTTATTCATACAAATCATTATGCCAAGCCGGAAATGAAGCGCCTCGCGGTTTATGAGACGGCGGCAAATGGAACTCAAAACGCGAACGGAATGCATGAGGGTAGCGGGAGGGGGTGCAGTTTACGGGAAGGCATTCCTAAAATTATTTGCATCACA
The DNA here is from genome assembly GCA_004149465.1 of Drosophila nigromelanica. NCBI lineage: Eukaryota > Metazoa > Arthropoda > Insecta > Diptera > Drosophilidae > Drosophila > Drosophila nigromelanica. The sequence goes on from SCDS01002007.1 coordinate 889, forward strand.
ATTGTTAGTTTTTACATTACTTTCGTGTGGTAGGTGCAACATGGAGTATTTAGACTAGACGATAAACTTTGCCATTTGCTTGAACCGATAACTGAAGAACGATAGCAAATTTACTATCGATAGAGATTGGGAAAATTCAAATTAACATGGTGTTTATTATGTTTCGGATTTGTTTTCTGTTTATATCGTAAAGTATTTAATGACTTAGAAAAGAATAAAACTCATGTTTACTTGATAGTCGGATCTGTCGATCAGTTAAGTTTCAAATGTTTCTATTGCTATAAAAAATACAAATTTAACAGCTAGATTCCTATACCCAAATGAATATATTAGCTGCTTTTTATTTAGAAATAAAAAACTATCGGTAATTTCCAGGCTATCGACATGGGTTATATCAACATTTTATATTAGTTTATTTTATATTTTATTTATTTACTTTGTAAGTGTATTCAATATTCGTTGCAAAGTTGTGGATATTTTCCTCTTTTTAAGTAGTTTAACTTTCAAGTTGTTTTGCTTGTGGGTTCGCAGAAATTGGCCGCATATTTTCTGCAGTCTGCGCCTTTCACTAGTCGAAACGAAGTCAGAACTCCAACCTTGTTTCCCCACATTTTTTTTTTATTTTTCTTTTCGCGGGGCCACATAAAGTTGTACGACCTGTAAAAAGGCTATTAAACTGGGTCGGCGAACGAATGGTGCGGGAGGGAGGAAGGGCGAGAAGGGTGGAATTATTAAGTGTCGGTTTAGCGTAATTCGAGGTTTCATTTTCGTCACTTTGCGCGGCGCGGCGCCAATTTCGCGGCCAACGGCTGTCGAGCAATTTTTATGGCTCACTTTAGGACGTTGCCGCACATAATTATGCTGCTTGTTGTTGCAACACAATTGTTGCAGTTGCACATGTTGTTGTTGTTGTCGTTGTTGCTGTTGCGGAATGACATCATAAAAGTGCTCGCCACAGAGCCACGAGCCAGGCAAACGTTGCAACATTTCCGGTGCATTTTGCGTAACGGAAATGATGTTGCCTGCCCGCCGCTCTTCCTCCTCTTCCTCCCCCCTCCCTTTATCCCTGTCCGGGCGAAAGTAGTAGTAGTTGAAGCCCAACAGGAGAACTCATCAAACTCAAATGAACCCAACTGTGCACCAAAAGAACGCTTAAAAGCCGTGCAAAGCGCAGCTAAAGATGGTCGCAAGTCCATTGTGAACCTCATCGATGGCAATGGCAGATGGGGCCACGAGGTGACCATGGCTGCGTACCTGGAAATCATTGTTGGGTGGGCGTGTTCAAACGAGGCTGCAAGCCCACCCACACATGTTCACAGCTCGAACCAATTTCGTGTTCGATTTGTGAGCCTGATTTTGTACATATTTGAAATCAGGTTTCGATTGAAGCCTTGGCCTTATTTTAAAATTAAACACATTAATTTGGAGCAAAATGTCTCTCTCTCTCTCTATAATTTATGAACTATATATCAAAATATAAATGTGTTTTCTAATTGACACACATTAGATTGCAAAGTACAACTGTTCACAATGTAATAAAAACATAAATCAGTGTAAAGAGTGGCGAATGAATTTATCCTTAACAGGGACAACAATTAATATATTTATGGAGAATCAACACTACTAGAGATCTAGAGATGACAAAAATAGGTTTACCTTGAAATTTTAAATATAGCTAGTAGATAATCTCAAATTTGATTAACACCTGCCGATACTATCGTACTATCGTTACTCACCTCTGAAGAGCACCTTGTTGAATGTGCTCGTTATGATGCGCAGCTCCGGATTGGGCGTTTCACCAATTTGCACCATCAACGAGAGTCCGACAATGCCCTGAGATTTATGCTGCGCCTCGGACATGTTGTGGTATAGCTCTTTATTGAAGCCATAGATTTGTATCTGTGTGCGTGTGTGTGTGTGTGTGTGTGTGTATTGGATATGTTACAACATTAATATTGCTGTTTACCCCACGCTGTCTGCCTTTTGATTGACTTACCTCGCCCGGAAAACTGTAGCCCTGTATGTAATGCTCGGAGCCGCGACTGTTCTCGGTGCCGTAGTGTATGTAAATCTCCTCGAACTGGTAGCGATAGGCCAAAGGACCGCCGGATATGTTCACGTGCTGCTTTGTGTCCTTGTCCACGCGAAAGACGAGTGATTGACCCGTGTTGTGCAGCGTGCCGGAAACCTGTTGACGACACCAGCGACAGCTTGGTTAGTAATGGTAAAAATGGAAGGTTGCAACAGACAAAGAGAGATAGAGAGAGAGAGAGAGAGAGAGAGAGAGAGGGTGAGCTCTTTCCGGTGCCGCTTTTAACCCACCTACCTTGTGCTTATCGCGGATTGATGAGGCCCCAGAAGCTGGGACCTGCAACATAAAAATAGAAAACAATAAAAAACGTGCGATGCCCAGAAATAACAGACAGCATAGCTATTTATTAATATGTATATAAAGTTAACTGAATTTTACACAAAAACTTAATTTTTAATCGTTTGTTTATATTATAGTAGACTTAATTTAGGTGGCTGTGGTATTTTTCCTATACATACATACATTAACAATTAGCAATTGCTTATTTTATACAAATTCTCGTCTTTCTTACTGACTAAACTCTTTGCTAGAGTATAAAATATTAATTACAAGAATTTGCGTACTTGAAACATTCTCAAAGAACAAAACTCATCTTTTTTTTATGTTTTTTATGTTTTTACCCTTCAATTTGTTGACTTCAATCAGTCGAGTTATCAAAGATCGTGCCATTTTCGTACAAAGCAAAAAAATATTGGCTCAATTCATTTGTGCAGGGTATTGCAAAAAATCAAAGAGTGTGACTATTTGACTGACTGAGTGACTGACCAACTGTCAATCGCTTGTCCTGGTAGAGATTGGTAAATGGAAAACGTGTCCCAGTCGAGTGTCCTCCGCCCAATCGAATGTAAACAGCGAGTCGACAATTCAAATACCATATGAAATTTCATAAGCTCCGCGCATCTCCTGTTTTTTTTATCCCTCTCCTCTCTTCTCCTCTCCTGTCCTCTCTTCTCGTCCCGCGAGGGCTGCCTCCTTTTGCTGGCTGTCCGTCAGTTTAAATAGCAATTAAATGATCCCAAAAAGGGAGTTGGCACGCCCCCACTGGGCTACACTTAACCACTGCAGCCCCCTGCACCTGCCCCCTCCCCCCCTTGTTGTGATTGTTGTCTCTGATGCGCTGTGAATGTTGTTTTGCCAATGTTGCCAATGTACCATTTGATGTGACAGACAGAAACTGTCGAAACTTTTCAAAACAACACCCTACCTCCCTCCCTGATCTCTCCCTTCCTGTGGTAAAAGTGGGCGTGTTCTGAACTGCAGTTGTAGAAAAACAAAGAAAATTAAATAACGAATCCAAAACAAATATATGCTGGATTTTTAAATAGATTTGAAATGTCTTCAAATATGTTTTGATTTAATTAAATGAAGTGACAGAAATTCTTGTAATGAGCATTCTGTAAATTCTTTATGAATAAAATCAAAAATAATAAAATATATAGTATAGTAATATAGTACAAATACTTGGATTCTGCTTCTTCAAATATATTTCATGGGTGTATGTAATACAGAATTGGAAGTACGAAGTAGGAATAAGTTAACGTAGGTTACCTCTGAAGATGTTATTTATACTTAAATGCTCTTTTTTGTGCTATTCATAATTTATACAGAATATTCGGAATTTTGAGTCGAATCAAAGTCAGATGCAAGCGAAGAGTCACAAATGAAATTGTCGTCTTGTTTAAAACAAACCCCATTAGGCAGCTACCCAAAGCTAGTTAGACTATTTTTCAGTTAGTTTCGAGTGTGAGAGAACTAAGTAGCTGTTGTGTGTGTGTGTGTGTGTGTGTGGGTGTGTGAATGCCGCTGTGGCTCTGTGTGCATTTTGATGACATGTGAGATGCACACACACACACACACCCACACAACACACCTCGCAATAAATGCCAAAGTTTAAAAAGCGCATCATGTCAGTGCAACGTGCAACGTTTGTGGCCTGCGAATCGTTACCTGCCCCATGCCACATGAAGCCTGCCCTATGCTGCTGTTATTGTTCATTTTGTGTTTGCATTCACTCACTCACTCATTCATTCATTCACTTATTTATTCGTTTTGTTGCCCCTTTTGTTTTTGCTTTGCCTCCGCCTGTCGCTGCTGCTGCTGCTGTTGTTGTTGTGGCGCATAAATAAAACTGCGTTGTGTTGCAACTTGCCACCGTGTGACATAATAACAAAAATGGCCACTGCAGCGCCTGTGGCACTGACCAGATCCGAGGCCACTCACTACATACAACACACGCACGCACTACACACGCACTACACACGCACACACACACACACACACACACACACACACACACACACACACACACACATACTACACTCAGCACGGGAGTGTTGCGTTTCGTATTATCCACAAATATGTTGCCGCTTATTTCATTTATTTTCTTCACTTTCATATTAAATTTGCACAAACTATTTCAAATCCAATTCAATCAGCTCAATTGACAGCATCGGCCAATTCTAATTCACATTCTCTGTCCCTCCTTCTTTCACTCTCTCTTGAATATTTTACTCTACTTCTTTTTACTTTACTTATTCAATATCCGTACCTATTTTTCAATAATAATTTCATATCTTCTTTTATATGTTTTTCTATTTATATCTGTATCTACATCTAGATATACATATATATACACCTAACTCTTTTTTTTGTGTTAAGCTGTAGATGTTTAAAATGTTATATAAAATGTTGGTAGTTTTCTTCTTGCCAAATCATAATTTATATTCTATAATATATTTAATGAATAAAAATGAAAATAAATTCTCTTAAATTAAAAAAAAAATTTATTTATATTGTTTCTTATACTTGGAAACATATCTGTATTTGTATATGTTTATATAAATATATATATTTTTATATCTACATGTGCATCTTAATCGATGTCTATTTTTGTATATGAAACCGAATTTTGATCCAAATCGCTTTTGTTTTGAATAAATAATATTTTTTAAAATTCAATTGCAATTTTACTTTCGGGTATATATGTATATATATATGTGTGTACGTAAAGCTTACCGGATATGCCATCGTATGTCCACCATTCCTCCCAGCTGGAGAGGACCTCTGCGCCAGGATGTGAAAAATGCAAAAAGAAAGAAAGAAAAGAACACAAAGCGTTTCAGTCGAGAGACAATAACAGAATGAAAGATGCATTAATGTGCCAAGGCTTTAAGCCACACACACACAGACAAAGACACATACTCACCCGAACACAGTTGACAAAAACCACTTTTCTACCAAAAAATTCCTAGATAATTTGTCTAACAAAGTCCCTAAGAAATTCTTACCTATCTGCCTTCTCTCCTCCGCACACATGTTCAATTTTCAATGTCTAAAGCGCGCGTCAATGATACCAGGAAATAGAAACTAGGCAGCCAGGCCGTAGACCCCGTTTTAGATTTGAGCGTGAACAGAAACAGTTGGTAGCCAAAGAAAAAAACAAAAATTCTTTGGCTTTTCAATGCGCATAATTCGCTGCCAATGTAAACAGCGCATGAAATCAACTAATGTAGGACTTCCCTTATGGCACAGACAGGACAAACACAGAAGACAGAAAAAAAATATGGTAAGACAGACGGACCGATTGAGAAATGTGAGGCAGACAAAACAAACAGAACAGCTTCTCTGTGCGCTTCTCACTGGCAGCCATCGAGACGCCAAAGCGCCGACCATGTCTGGGGGCTTCCTTTCGCCGAATGCGTGTCGCATGAGTCAACGGTTCAGCGTGCTTACATTTTGGGATGTGGATGTGGATGTGGCACCGACTCTGTCGCCGTCTCCGTCTCCGGGTGAATACTGGCAAACGTTGTCGCCAGCGTCGCCGCCAGTCGGTCGGGCGCCAATAAAGTTTACACTCAGTTGCCACATTTCGTTTATGGGCAAGTTCTGCTTCCGCTTTATCAAGCGACAGACAATTTTCGCTATTTTTCTTTCGGACCAACCCCCAACCTCAAACTCCCCCTTTTTTGAACGTATTCAAAATTTATGCTATATGCGTCGTGCCGCAGCGGGTAGCACAGATAGAGACAGAGATAGGGAGAGCACGAGAACGAGACAGAGCGAGAGATTGGGGGCTGGCGGGTGCTGACAGCGGCGGGGGGCAATAAAGCCAAAAGAAATTGCTGCAAGCCAAAACGGAAGTTGAGAAAGGGAGTCGCTGGAATCGTTGCTGCTTCCTGCAGCTACCAGCTCCAACTTTATGCTACGTCTTCTTTTCAATTACCCTTACTTAGCGGGCATTTTAGCTATGTGAAAACAGAATGTGCAATTAGAAGAAGGGTTTAAGGCTCGCAGCATTTATCTTCGATTTCCTTTAGAGTTTCGCCAGTTGAGAACGAATAAGAATAATAATAACTGAATGGAACAGCGACAAGGTACTCTTAACAAGGTCCTTTTTTAAATCAGTTCTCAAGTGGTTGTCGGGTAAAGCTTCGAAGTAAAAAACGATTTTAAGTTTGTGTAAGTGAATTCCTCAAACTTTGACATGTTAAGGACTTGATGCCATTTAATTAAAATCCCTCCTAAGCTATTGTAGCTGATGCCGCTCGAAATGCTGTTAATGCAAGGCTGGTACTGGTACCACATATCGGTACTGCCATGAAAGGGTACTGCTCTCTAGGTCAGTGCAAACTGAATTCTAGGATTGTAAAAACTCAAAAACTATCGAGCTGCTAAGTTTATTAAGCCTATTTACGTATTGGAGACTAGCAAAAAACAAATAGAGTGTGGTACTGCAGAAGGTTCCATGTCTTTCAAAGACTGTGCATTACGACTCTCATGATAGCGTTGTGATAATAAAAAGGAACACCAATTTGATTTGCTGGAACAGCAGAAACTGTTCCCGTTACGGCCTTTGGGTGCTGCCTTGCATTTCACGCAACATTTCCAAAAACAGAAAATGAGTAGAGACACGCACAGTTTAATCTCTCAGAGAAAGGGTATTAATTCTGCATTTTGACTGTGAAGACAGAGAGATTGTTTGAGTTGTGGGCATGGTTAGGGGAGTGTCGAGGGGCTTGCGGTAGGCGGTTTGTCGTGTTGCTTTTCTTAAAATAACAATGAACGTCCGTTTGGTTGAATTTGCGAGTCGCGAGTTGCCGTCACTTCATTTTGTTTGTTTGTCGCGTATTTTGTGGGATAGTTGTTGTTACTTTTCCTCTTCCTCTTATTTTTCTGCTACAACTTTGCGTCGTTTCATTCTTATTTTTGTTGCTGCTGCTGCTGTTGTTGTTATTGTTGCCTGCTTAGCGCTGTAAAGTATGCTATTAAATTGGCCTCGGAACGAAGTCAAACCGAAAAATGGCACAAAGCCCTCAATAAAAAACATTTGAGAATGTTTTACGGCATTTTGTAAGGGTCGCTTTTTAGCACCCCTCCTTTCCCCCCATAGCACTATCTGCTGTACCCTGTCCTCTACCCGCCCCCTTTAAGCTAGCTGGCACCAGTCTGTAGTCTGTAGTTTCTAGTCTCAATTCGATTCGTTTCATCTCTGATGATTCGTCAACAGATTGCACATTGTCAGCGTGGGGTGGAAGAACGGGGGGCAGGCAGTCTATGCTAGATTCTCGTGGCGGCAACCCCCCTCGTCGCGCTTTGAGTCATTTGGCAATTTGGTTTTTATGCTGCAACAGCAACTTAATTTATTGTTATAACAGTTTTTCGGGCCACATTCCGGGGTTTCTTTTTATTTTTTTTATTTTTATTTTTCATCCATTCGATTGCCGGACCGAGTGTCGCCAGTTTGTTGGATACTTTATGAAGAGATTTGCCGGAGTTTCATTATCTATTCAAATGGTATTCATGCGTTGGTGGCGTTTTCTTTTTTGCTGTGAATTCAACTTTTGATAACTGTTATCGGGCAGTTTTCAACTTGTATCTAAATCGACGTATTGCGTTTTACCCGAATCACTTTTACCGCAATTTCGCTTTTATTAAAATGTTATAAATTGAGTATATTGGATGCGTTGTGTAATTTGATAAAGAGTCCGATGACAGATAATGGTAAATTTCTTCATAAAACCTCAGTTGAATTCGCTCAAATATCTCAAATCATTTCCGTCACAATATCGCTTTTTTTTAAAGGAGAAGTCTAAGCTGCTAACAGCTATTATTTGAGTCAACTTTTGTTGAATCGCTTTCGCCTGTATTTCGCTTTTAACTTATTTTATAGTTGGACTAAGTTACCAACACGCTAGTGTTCTAGTTTGCAGCTGCAATTAATTTTCGCATCTTTTTTAAATCCCCTCGTACACCCTGTGGCGTATTTGGTTTATGTTGCGGACTGTTGAACAAATTTAATGTAAAACCTTAATAGAGTGTTTTGTGTGCTTTCTGTATATTTAGCTCCAAGATTTTGTTTAATCTTTTGTTTGCGTTTCACCAACAAACACTTTCCTAATAATTCGAAATCAGTTTTTGTGACCTTATGCTCAAAACTCAAACAGGGCACAAAACGTAATTAAGCCATGTAAAAGGAGGTTAATAAACAAAAGCTTACGGTTTCTGCATATTGAAAATGTGGCTCGATGAACACCCACTTTTCCAACACCGCCCACTCACCCCTTTAACACCCCTTTAACAACCCCCTTGCGGCTTATATTACTAAATTAAGTCAGCTTTGTTTTTGTTGTTGTTATTATTGTAATTAAGAACGTTAAATCAAAATCAAAATAAAGCGACAGACGACGCAAAGGGATCAAGAGTCGTAATGTGCTCCTTGATGGCCCTTGTTGTTGTTCCTGTGCCTCAATGGGAAGTGGCTATGAAAAGACAACATGAACAAAAGTCACGCACACACACATTGCATTTGTATAGTAGTAGTGTGTGTGACTGTGTGTGTGAGCGTGTGTGCGTGTGTGCGTGTTTGCGCGTATGTGTGGGTGCTTATAATGGCGTCGCGCATCAAAAGACAACACGCCCAAGTAACTTATTCAAATACAGGTTCGGACTTGTAGCCAATTTAGGCCTAAGTAGTGCATGCGTCAAGATTTTATACTTAATATTTTTTCAAGATTTCAGGTTTTATATTCTCATTTATCGATAAATAAAT
>SCDS01002011.1:724-12368 GCA_004149465.1 Drosophila nigromelanica
AGTCGCTGGCACAGTCATCCAGATTGGGCGCACTCTGGCGATAGAAATGCGGTGGCGCTGTCAATACTCGAGCATAATTGGGAATAGATTCCAATGGAGGAGGCGTGGCCTGGTACAATGATTCGTTCTGCAGTGGTGAATTTGGCGTGCCAGGAGCTGGTACCCAAATAAAGCGTCGCGTCTGCGGGATGTCCTGCCAGTGCATGCGATTGGCGCGACAGATTTGGCCAATCGTCGTCCCATATTTGAGTGCCAGATGTGCCATGGTGTCCTTGCTGGACACCCGATGACGCGTCCAGAGCTCTAAGCCGCCTAGATGTGGCCCGCAAAGGTTGGGCACATCCTGCGGCCGCAGCGACTCCTCAGAAGGCATACTGAAAGGCGGCCGGAAACGTGAACTCGTGGAATTAAAACATTTTGTAGGCTGTATATTTATTTCTGGGAATTAGTGTAAACAAAGCGCCAACTCGACTCATACGAAAACAACACATCATTATATTCGCATACTCCAGTGCACGATTCCAGTTGTGCTGCCCCTTTGATAGTCTGATTGGTGCCTTATGCCAATCGCTACACATACTTTGGCCACGAATCGGGCCACGCGAAATCATAATCAAGTTGTGTGCGGCCAACGCTGCGTATACGTAATCAACTGTTGTGGGGGAGAAATCGCACAGTTCGATGCGTTGCATGCTGATTGTGTTTAAAATTGCGGTTGCTTTGAGACGGTTATCAATTCTTTTGGGCGTAAATAATCGAAAGTGTTGAAGGTCTTGCTGAGATTTGCCTGCAAATAATATAATAATAATAATCATATCTAATATTGTAAAAACGACAATAATATAATAACAAATGACAATAAAAATAAGGAAAATAAAATAATGCAGTTTCATTATAAAACACAAGTTGCCTTATATTTTTAAAACATATTTCATTACAATTAACAGATTACAAATACATAATTTTGTTCTTATTTTATTTTTATTTTCTAGCATAGCATGCTTCCAAAAGTATTTAATCATTAATGCAAACATATTCTAGGGGACAGTGTTTTCTTGCGTTTGTAAAATGTTTAAAAAGATGCTGCGAATGTGGTTCAATTGGATAAGCACGAATGGCGGCGTTTGTTCGTCAAATATGTGAAAATTATTTGCGGCAAGCGATCTAAGAAAGCACTTTGCCTTTACGCTGAGCTGGGCAAGAACGCTTTCCGTGGGAAGAACAGCCATTGTCTTGAGGGTAATCTACCGTAAAGCCATTTGATGGCGAGCCGATTGACTCGAATGTAATATGACATTATTAAAGTCAGAAAGTAGAAAAAAAATCATGTATTAATTTTATATTTTACATTCACATAACTTTTATATACAAATTTTTTAAGACTTTGAATTTACTTGGACATGAACAACGAGGAGAGAAAGGAGAAATACACACTGGATAAAGATATACCGGCATGGGCCAGGAAACGCTTCTTTGTGACGTTCATGCTGTTTTTGGGCATGGCCAACGCCTATGTCATGCGCACCAACATGTCTGTGGCTATTGTAGCAATGGTTAACCATACGGCCATTTCCCATAACTCCGATTCCAATTCCAATTCCAATTCAACGGATAGTCCGAGCGGAAATCGAGACGGCGAATTCTCCTGGAGCTACAAGCTGCAGGGCTACATACTGGGCAGCTTCTTCTATGGTTATGTGATAACCCAAATTCCATTTGGATTCCTTATCAAGAACTACGGAGCGAAGCACTTCCTTGGCTGGGGCATGATGATCAATTCGCTTGCTGCATTCCTGGTGCCCATTTCTGCCCGTAAGGGTGGCTATTTGGCGCTCTGCGTGGTGCGCCTCATCCAAGGCCTGGGCGAGGGTCCCATTGTGCCCTGCACTCACTCCTTGCTGGCCCATTGGATACCGCCCGATGAGCGTTCGCGTTCCGGGGCCGCTGTCTACGCGGGCGCTCAGTTCGGCACTATCGTCTCGATGCCACTGAGCGGCCTGTTGGCGGTGCATGGCTTTGACGGTGGCTGGCCATCGATTTTCTACGTCTTTGGCCTTGTAAGCACGCTCTGGTGTATATTTTTCATTTGGCTGGTGCCCGAAAATCCAAATGTCGCCAAGAAAATTACAAATGCGGAACGCAGTCATATTCTCGACTCCATTTGGAATAGCCAGACGCTAGGCACACCGACAAAAACGCCGCTTGCGAGCATTTTTAAATCGCTGCCCTTTTGGGCCATCATGTTCGCGCATTGGAGCCAGAACTATGGCTATGAGACTCTGATGACCGAGCTGCCAACCTACATGGCCATGGTAATGAAAGTCGACATCAAGACGAACGGGCTACTGTCCGCTCTTCCTTACCTGGCTATGTGGATAATGGCTCTTGTATTTGCGGTCATTGCCGACCATCTAATAAATCACAATGTGAGCATAACTATCACGCGCAAGATTATGAACAGCATTGGACAATATGGGCCAGCGGTAACACTCATTGCCGTTGGGTATTGCCATAAAAGCTTGCCGATAACAGTTCTCCTATTCACAATAGGCATGGGCCTAAATGCCGCTATCTACTCGGGCTTCAAAATCAATCATTTGGATATCTCGCCGACCTTTGCTGGCCTCCTTATTGCCATAACCAACTGCTGTGCCAATCTGGTCGGCCTTTTGGCGCCTATGATCGCTGGATATATAATCAACAATGATCCATCGATCTCAAATTGGCGCATCGTGTTCTTCATCGCGTCTGCCGTGTATACCGGTAAACATATTTCTGCTCTGTTGCTCCTGTCCAGCCATCAATTTTGTCTCCTCACCTGCAGCATTTGTTTCACAAATGACGCGAAATATTTATCAGATATGGAACATAGAATATCGCGTGAAAAAATAGCAGGAAATTTGGGAAGTAGATCCTATATTTGGATGAAAGTCCCTTGCAGAGATATAAAAGATATCTAGCTCGATACTAAGCTGAATAAATTTTGTAATATTGTATAAATAAATAAGCAATGTTTATCAATTGTTTTGGGTCTGTGCAATGTTCGTCATGCCGTCCGTCTGTCCGTCGAGACTTGACTTAACTGGGAGGCTGGCATTTCGATAACATGTGGATACACCTCAAATCGCAAATCGATAAAAGGTGAATATTTCCCACAATTTTAAAGATAGAGTCACCAAATTTGGTATGTAGATAGCTGGTGACCTCCCCCAAAGTTTGAATTCCTGATATACCGGCCACGCCTACAAGAACGCAGCTGCCCAAAAAAAACGGAAATGCCTATATCTCCCACAGTTTTTAAGCTAGTTACCAAATTTGGGATAAATATTACTGGGAAGCTCTTCCAGACGTTACATAACAAATTTTTCGGCCACGAACCCTCCCTCCCCCTCCCGACCATACAAACCGCAACAATCTATATCTCGCACAGTTAAGGCCAGAGTCACCAAATTTGCTATGTAGATATCTACTTGATCTACGATCTTGACATTACAGTAACGCTTTACTTATCTTTCTGTAAGTTCCGTCATAAAAATTAATTATGTTATTCTAATACAATACATACATTACATTACATATATTGCATAAAAATCGCAATATTTACAAAGTTTATTTAACAAATAAAATTATGTTAGCTGTCAATATACTTTATAGGGTCGGAAACGTCTCCCTCACTATCCGCAAGGCTGCAAAAACATTGTTACAATGGCTAATGCGTAAAGCGCATGAATGAAGGAAAACTTCGTCCATTAATATATGTACTGAATACTCGGTGTACTTGTCTGCTCGTAGATAAGAGAAGGTGCACACGTTGACAAATTAAGTTTTCACATACTTACATCGTCTATGGCAAATCGCATTAGGCATCGCGAGTGTGATGTCTTTATCGTTTGGCAGCCACAACGCGGGACGCGGGGCGGATTTCGACGGGCAGAGCTCGACTCAAACCTAATTTGGGCAAAAACCACGGCGAATAACCAAAACTGGTAGCACTTCAACAAGTTTAAGCCGCTTAAGTAATAATTTGCGTGCACATCAAACAACGCCCGTCCAACCCTTTCGTTTCAACGTGCCCGCGACATAGCAGCCATTGCTGAGAGTCGTTAGATACACGCGCGTGGCTACAGATGCAGATACTCCCACATATAGCTATAGACACACAGATACATAGATACACAGATACATAGATACATAGATACACAGATACACGTGCAGCTGGTCGCAAAATGTGCGGCAGTGTTGTAATAATCAGGACAGTTTAAGCAGCTGTAGGCAAAGGTAAAAGTTGGTGCTGCAGTCGGCGGTGTCACAGTTGGCCAACATGTTAACCCGTCTGCACGTCCCGCCTTGTCACCAGCGAAGCGACTAGATAGGGAGCACATGTAATTGGGTTTTCACTTGATTCAACACGAGCCAAAGTGTCAAAGTGCGCCGCAACTCTGGTCGACCATTTTTAGTGTCGCGACACTCGGTGGCATTGAGATTGGCTTGGAAACCGGAACAGGAACAGGGCTGTCAGGCTTCCTTTTTAAATTGTGATTGTGATTATGATTACTATTGTGATTGCGTTTTCAACTTGACAAATAGATTGCTTAAAATCGGCTATCGAAAGCTTATCGAAATAGAAGACAATCAATGCGAAAGCTTTCCCATTGTAAATTCTAGATAACATCATCACAGAGATTTCAGATTAGAAAAATCTATGCTAGATTCAAAACAATTATAAAGCATATTCGACATATATAGTCGAAATCACCTGCAGGTTTTTGTTCATACCTTTAATTAACTGTTTTGATGCTAATAACTATATAACTATTTCCTTAGTTCTTTGAACAGATCCAGGATTCACGAGATAGAAAACGATGTAGATTAACAAAAACTTGCGATTTGAATTGCAGTTCAGTAGATTTCTTGTTTCTCTTTTGGTTATTATTATGCAATCAAAAATAATAAATTGCACAGCTAACATAAATGTTACTAAATTCGGAAATGCATTTTAAGTGCTAGCGGTTAAATGTTGTGTGTTATAAGCTATTCTCACTTTTAAATTCGAGCAAGCAATATAATTTCATATTTAAATTCAATATTTCCCGTTGATATTCTCGTTGCTATTCACGTTGTTCTAATTTATTGCCGTCGCATGATTTAATTGGCTTCTCTCTGATGGTGATTGCTACTTCTGAGTGTGTTGAAAGTTTTAGGCCAAGTTGCTTACCAATAATTATGCAAGTACAGAGGAAGTGGAAGTTCGCTCGCCCAATATTCGATATTTGTTTCTACTGTCACGGACATAGATTGATGACAAGCCGTGCTATTAAAATTTCTTGTGCACTGACCAATTGGAGCATTGTACGCTAAGCACTCCTAATGTGCACTTCAAACGCCGAACAATGGAATTTTTGTGGCTTGAGCTGTTGAGAATTTATATTTATGCAACGAGACCACAGCGTTAGCTTCAGCATGCCATTGAGCCATAATAAATAAAATCAATCTGACAACGAGAGGCAAATCAAGAACAGACACTGCTCCCCAAAAACGCCCAGCACTTGACATTCTATCCCAATATTGAACATTTTGATATCATTCCAGGATACGAAACGCACAACTTTTGTGGCGCTCGAGTGGGTGCTTTGCGGACATCTATACAAGCTAATTGGCGCAAGCCAATGTATTTGGCTCTAAGCACAAACAAAAATAAATAAAAATGCAGTTCAAATGCAATGTAAGTGCATTAAAGCTGGGCAGCCGAAGTGGTCATGGATATAGTTCTAACAAATGCCAAAAACGATCCATTTCGGGACATGTTGTTGCTCGCAATTTGCTGGGCGTTGCTTGTTTTGTTGGCATATTTTATTACTCGCTCGCATGTTTACATTTGGAGAAAGAGCGAGAGGTGAACAGAAAGAGAGAGATGGAGAGAGAGAGAGAGAGCGAGAGCGGGTCGCTCTATTGATTTATTTATTTACAAGTGTATACAATATGCAATATTTTTGCGCAATATTGTTGTGCATAAAAAAGAATTAAAAACAAAAGCACAACATCATTGACCCAAATGCAACTTTGCACTGGGTAAAAAAAAACGGTTGTGTGAAATTCACAAAATTTGACATTTTACACAAAATGATTGGTTTTATTTGGATGCGCACACGCAGCAGCAGGGCGCATCAAAGGGCACCAGGGCGCTTTAGGGGCAACAGGGGGCAGCAGGTGGCCATGCAAGTCGTAACCAGATATTGATGAACCAAAGAAGTTTTATCGCCAACCACCCGGAAATTAATCACAGTTTCAAACGTGCAGCAAACCGTGCAATTCATATCGAAGCAACATCCAATTCCAATTGCGATTTCTGAAAACCTTCATACGCATTGCGAGAGTGTGCAAAAGAAAGGAGAAAAAAAAAACAAATCAAACGTTCTAGTCAATGGAATTCGACTAGGAAATACCCTGACTCCTATCATTCTATTTACACAAGCTTTTTGGAAAAAAAAAACATACAGGAAGCAACTGTGCAACTTCGAATCTGGGACTTACCTTTAAATATCTCCAGATATGCCTAAGAACCATTTAAAAATTCCCATTCAAAATGTTGGCAAAATTTGACAAATAATGGTAACATGATTTTTCTTAAAATGGAGATCTATAGCCTTCCACGTGTTCAAAAAGAAAAATTTTGCAAAATTTATAAATGTATTTCTACGTATATATTTCTCTTGAGACCGTAGTAATTTAAGTAAGGCCTATATTTATTACAAATTTTTAAATATATTTTTATGTATTATTCTTATGCACTTATACAGGGTCATTTAAAAAATTACTAAAACTCACCGCTCTTTTTACTATACATTAACTTGCATAACAATTTTGATATATCTAGCTTTTATAGTCTGTGAGATATTTCTATATATATCAATTTTATAAAAATGGGGAAAGTTATCAACAATAATAATAAAATAAACAGAAACTTAAAAACCATCACCTAGTCTATAACATCTATACGGTCTCAGCTCGACTAGAATATATACATTTTATAGGATAAGCCTCATTCAGCCTGTTGCATAGATTTGCACAAAACCATTTCACCCTCTTTTACTCATTTTCAATGGGTTCAGGGTATAAAAACGGAAAGGAAAGTGTCATCGCACGGAAGAACGAGAGAAGGAGGACGCGTGCCAGCATGCGAGAACGCACACAATTCAATTGAAACGTTTTTTTTTCGTTTTGCAAATGACAGCATGTTCAATGGAGAAATACAGGGAATTGCAGAGCAAATTGTTTCATCATATTACCGCCTTTTTGTAATACTCGAACGCGAAACTCAACTGCTTGATGTTGTACTTGAGTCAATTTGTATATCAAATGTATCTTACAAATTTATGTAACAAATATAAAAATTAAATGTCTACTAGATGTGCACAAAAGTTAATAGATATTTATAGATTGGGGTCGAACGAAAGAACTATTTAAAAAGGACTACAAAATTTACTATTATACGATTTTAATCTTTTTTCCAGAATCCCCAGAGCTTATAGTCTTTAACCATTTAGTCTATATAAACAACAAAAAATGATTAGCCGTTGCCACTCTTGTGATAGGCATTTTTAAATTTAAGGCAAAATTTATGCCATCAATTTTAAATTAATTTTGGCCAACAAAAGTTTCAAGGCTTATGAAAGCTACAGCAAAAACGTAATAGATACATTTTTCAATTTGAAAACGAATTGAAAGTGCGGCAAGCTCAAATGACTCCATTAGCGCATACTCTGTATGGGTATATAAATATATATACACACGTTCCCATTTTTCAGTGGGTATCATGTTTTGTGAGCGATAACGCCTTTTAACTTTTATTGTGAAAAGAAGGTAGGGAAAAGTGTCGCCTGGGAGATACTTTAACGATTAATACCCACATGGCATTGTACGATACTAATATACGTTTACTTGAATTTTGTCAGAGCTTAAAAAAGCTACCATTATATTTCTGATATAACAAATAAAATTTGTATAACTTTAAGGCTTGGACATGTTTTCATAAAACATCTAGAGCATCTCGAAAACGTTGCTGAGATACAATGGAAGTATAATTTTAGGCCCAACAAAAATGCTGATAGTCGACGGCACGGAAAAATAATCAATGTCCAGGCAATTCGGCAACAGTTTGGCAACATTGGCCATGTTTGCGATAGATGTTAGACAAAACTGAACAAGAGAGTGGCCCAAAAGTGCACACAGCAGTTGCCGGCAATGCTCATCCAGTGGTTTAGCCAAGGCAAATACTGCACATGGCCCAAATTCGGACGCGATAGGCTTACAGTTGCAGCGGGATGCATTCAGGCATGTCCCTGAAGCGACCGCAGCCCAGCTACTATGGCCGCCAATGCCATTACCGAGACATTGCAAGCCCGCAACACCACAGCCCCGATCCCCCAAGAACAGAGCACACCGTTGATGCGCTTAGCCCTGCCACAATCTATGTAGGTGCCCCTCACTGCCAGGGTGCACCCTGGTTAGTGAGAGAGAAAGGGAGAGCTCTTCCTCTAGAGGGAGAGGAGTGGAGACAAAGTCAAACAGTTTGCAGTTGAAATAACTTAACCACCCATCAATTTGCTTAATGATCAGGGCTGGGTGGAGCACGGTCGCGGGAAAAGTGGGTTTAGCTGGAAACCGCAGCTGCAGTCTAAAACGGAAACAAGCGTTGCCCGTGGCAATGTGTGCGTATCTGTGTGTGTGTGTATGTGTGTCTGTATGTGTGTCGTAGGTGCATGCGACACATACAGATAAGTACGTGGAGATGCAACTGTTGCACACTGACTGCTCAAATATTATTACAAATGGCAATAGATACGCGCACTACAGATACAAGAGTGAAAAATTGCAAATGGTTTGCGCTCGCAATACGTTTGCGGATTTCAAATTTGGTATACGCCCCGTATACGCCACACCGCAACAACAGCAACAATGTGCAAATCTCGTTAGTGAAATGACAAACACACACACACACACACATATACATATATAATAATAAGATATATACATATAAATGTATATATATATATATTTATTTGAATATACTTATATACATATGTGCACATATGTATTTCTATACATACACACATACATGCATACGTAGCGTAAGAGCCAGACATAAATATGTTGAGCAAAATTTATGCATCGCATGCGGCGACAGCGACTGCAACCGGCACCGGCAACGGAAGTACACTTATGCCGCACTTCTATTTCCGTTGCAGTTTGCAGTTTGTTGCTGCAGCCACACACAATGCAGAGATTTAGATTGATGGCCCCAGCCGATAGCAGCTCATGCCACGCTCTCTAATTGCTGGACATTTTCCATTTAAGCCACACTAAATGATCGATTTGCACAAACTTACTTACAAGCTCTGCTCATGTTATTTGATTACGGCAAACGAAATTTTTGTAATAGAGCCATAGCTTTTTCAAAGCCAGATTTTCCACCACTAAAACAATGTTGATATTAACAACATTTTCATCAAGTATTTATGTGCATTTTTGAACAAAAAAGTTTAGCTATATTTTACTACAAAATTTTAACTATTCTGGCAACAAACCAGGACAGGATAATGTTCAACGCATTAATATTATACATTTTGTGTCGAATAGTTAATCAATAGTATAAATTATAATATATATATAAAAATAAGTTAATTTATTTCAACTATACTATCTAAGAATAATAATAAAAACAAGTAAGAACGTTGCAATCGTGTGTAACCGACAGCGCTTACAGTGTAATAACATTATTGTACACAGAATCAATTTCTAGTACAAATCATAACCAAAATTGAAATCATGAAAATCGGTTTACTTTTGGCAAAGTTATGACAGTCTCTATATCTCTAGTATCAATAGCGGCGAAAAAAAATTGCATTCGTACGAACAGACGGACATTGCACAAATCCAATATACTCTTTTCACTTCGTGAACGAGTAAAATAAACATCTCTCACATGCCAAATACAATTTATTCATACCATAAACACATTTCATATAAGAAAAATATTTAAGAATTTGCGTTTGAAATGCATTTTACAAGTAAATGTCACAGGCATTTACAAAATGCATTTACCACGTATTATTTTATGTTAACATTCTTAAATGACCCGGCCTGAATTCCATTCAATATTTTATCGTGCTAAGCGTTGGTTTTGCTTATTTTAATAGTTTGCAAATAGTTTGTTGGTTTATCGTTGTTTTATTGTCGACACTGCTCGGTAAATTTAAAGGTTGTTTTTGTTTCACCGATTGATTGACACATGTGTTGAGGGATTTGGCACAAATGAAAGATTCACAATGAGTTAAACTTCTTAGACAGAAAGTCAAAGGAATGATTGCAATAAGTGCTATTGAAATTAATTTCATAATCGATTTGTAAGGAAAATTATTTGAATAATGCATCTGAATTTACGTTTTGCTTTGATTGATTGATTAACCACTAATTGCACGATTTGGACAGGAATTCATTGCATATTTATTTAAAACAAAATTGAATAAAAGCAAACAAGTTAATTGCATTTTTAAAGCTGTCGAAAATTATTTGAATTACAAACAAGTTATGTTTATATATAATACAAATGGAAAAATGGTGTGTAACACTTATATGCCATCTGGCGAAGTCAGTGGCATCGGCAATCGCTGCATGCCAACACGTTGCCAGCGGATTTGGGCTGCAGTGCGGCAGTGCCTCCGAGTTGATAGCGACGTGTGGCACGTGTCAATCACTGTGACGCATTGTGTTTTGGCAAATATTTGGCACAGTAACAGCGAAAACTGTAAACTGTTAACTGTAAGCTGCGAGCTGTAAGCTGTGAGCTGAAAGCTGTAAATAATAATAAACGATTTCCCGTTGTAAATGACGCCCAGCAAGGCACGCATGAGTGAAAAGCTGCGTGTTGCATGTTTGCTGCTGCTGCTGCTGCTGCTGATGATGATGCTGCTGTCAGGCAACGACAAAGCTAAAGGCAAAGCCGCCGCAGCATTGCTGATGCTGGTGTTGATGCTGAAGCTGTTGCCGCTTGCTGCATGCTGTATGCTGCATGCTGCTTGCTTCTTGCTGCTTTAAGTAATCCGATTTAAAATGCACCAAATATATAATGCAGCCGCACAATCGCATTCGCATGCGATCACGTCGCCTTAACCACGTCAAATCCAGCCCCTTCCACCGCTTCCCTCCCCACCCCTTGCTGTCAGCCGATTCTCTTGCTCTGCCCGTGTTGGCGTGAGAAGCGTCAAGGCAACGCCAACGCCAACGCCAACGCACTTGTGCCCAATGTTACGGTGCTGTTGCCAGTGTTGAATAACGTCAAACTACACATCGCACTTATGCACATCGGCATACACACATACACTTACTTACATATACATATGCATGTGTGTATGTCTGCAGTAACGGCTTGCCATTGAGCTGAGCTGAGGATTGGTTTGGTATCTGGAGCTCACTTGGCTTTAACTAACTGCTGCAGACCAGCATGTTGGGGTTTCTACTCGTATTTTGCGCATTATTTGCTTATATTTTTGCTTTTCATTTTTTGCATTCCCCTATTGTGTGCGTGGTGTGCGTGTGTGTGTGTGTGTGTGTGCGTGTGTGTGACTATCTCTAATCTTGCTGCCTT
>SCDS01002015.1:0-14025 GCA_004149465.1 Drosophila nigromelanica
TCCACCTGCCGCCTGCTGCCTGCTGCTTGTTTGTCAGTGGAAGCACAGTCATTTCTGGGCCATTTGTCGGCTTTTGCCTGTTCCGGTGTTGATAACGCCAATGCGTAATCCATCTCCATGACACACAACCCATGCTGCCACAGCGAGAGTTGCCCCTTTTAACGACGTTTCCGAATCGGACTCCGAATCGGTATCCGAATCCGAATTCGAATCCATTTGAATCCACATGTGCACTTTGAACTTTCAATGCGCTGGCATTTTGGTGGCATGAAAACTTTGTCGATTTTGAGTTGAGAGTAAACATACAAACTGGCCAATAACGGTAGTTGCGGTATATGTGGTTGTGTGTGGATTTGAATAAAACACAGTCGAGCATGATAAAACACAATTTTAATAACTTTGACATCAAGTACACATCGAGAAGATCGAATGACACACAGACTAGTACAATATACATAAATAAATACGTACACATATGCATATATATATATATATAATGCTTACAAACTAACATATGAGTAGTTCAAGTATATATGTGATTTAATATGTATGCACATCAAAGCGTATTCGTATTTGTTGCTGCAACTGCACCTAATATCAATTGTTGCATAGTTAGCTGCAAGTTTGTTTGCAACATGAACGAAAATTAAAATATGTACAAATTACGTACATACATATACATATACATATATATATATATATATATATATATATATATATATATATATATATATTATATATATATATATATATATATATATATATATATATATATATTAATTGCGTGTGTCTGGTTCAGCATTTTGCGGCTACTTTGGTTACCGGGCTTATGCAATACGAGACATAATAAACGAAAGTTTTGAACTCTTAGTTATTCGCCTGCTCGAAAGCTTGCCACAAGCTGTTGCGAGTACAGTTCTCACACACTAGTGTGTATAAAATTAGTGCAGAAACGAATGCTAGTTAGTCTTTGCAGCGTCAAATAACACACATAGTTTGATAATACAATTACAGCACATAATATACATATTCATTTAACTTTTTTTTTTTTTTTTTACTCTTCTGAGTTTTATGCTGTGTGTTTGTGTGTATGTGCGTGTGTAAATTTGGTATAATTTTGTTAGTTGAAATTTTATCCATATTTAATACTTTTGCCAAGGGTATTTACTATATATATGTATATGTGTATGCTCCTAAAGAGCGACATCGATATAGCTATGATCGTCTGCTTATATGACTGTTAGTTATTAAGTTATCCTACTAACTTACTTCGAGAAAAAAAAAAATTATCGCTAATTTGTTAAATTTATGTAAGAGTATTTAATCTCTGCTTCAATGTTTTTTATTTCCTTAAGCTTATTAATTGAACGCGACAAAAAAAATTGTTTGGGCTTATTTGCTAAAGTTGCGCAACACATGAAAATAACACAGAAGTTGAAAGCGTAAAAAAGTTTTGGACCCAGCCTTTTCATAAAAAACTGAAGATACGGTCGTCAGGTTTTCGTAGACCTTATATGGGTATTGCCAATCATTCAATATCTAACTTTTACATTTTCATAATTCTTTAAGACACAGGGAAGACTTAAGAAACATTACAAATTACACATATGTACATATATCAACTACCCATACGTATACGAATACAATGTGTGTGTGTGTGTGTTTGTGTGTGTGGTCTTACAGCTAACACTTCTATATAGCATATAAAAATTTTCGTTTCCTTTGGTTGCTTAATTGGTTGCTTGGTTTGTCGGTTGCTATTTGGGGCACGTGTGTGGTTTTCGTTAAGGTAGGTTAGGAATTACTTATCGCGTACATGTACTTAGGATTGTCACTGCTAAAACATCGTTAAACGCACTACGACTACAACTACTGCTATGCCTAACTAAACTTTAATCTAATGCAATGTCAATTTCAATTCCATTTCCGTATCCATATCCATATAAATACACATTATGCTTTATCATATGCATTCACATACCACTTGATCAGTTGGTGTCTTCTTGTCGTAATCTGTTGAGTCTATTTATTGTTTGGCGGCTTTTATGCCTGCGTCATGGTTTTAGTAACTTTCGCTTTCACCTTTTGATGGGTCTTACAGATACTGGTCCTCGTTGGTTTTCAGTTGAAATCAAATTTTCGCACTGCGCGCACGGGCCGCATGCTTTCGGCCAAATAGAATGCGCTTAAAGGCGCGTCGGAACTCTGGATTGAAGATGGTGTAGATGACCTGTTCAAGTGGTTAATAAGAATAGGTGGAATAGGAGATATAAAGAAAACAAGATTAGAGTTCTTTATCGTTATGCGACTCTACTTTTGTAGCAGTATCTGCAAGATACGAGTAAAATAATTATAATCTATCATTGTGTTTACAACGACTCCTACACATTTGAAATAGTTTTCTCAACTTAAATACTTTAAAATAGTGTTAAAGTTATTCTCCGATGATCTCGATTGCTAAAAGTTATAATAAAATCAAGTTAGGGTGATGTACGCATCCAATTGGAACGTATAGAATCAGATTTAGTGAAACTTGGCTCATTTGTTACATATTCTCCACAAGAGCTCGCCCCCACGCCCCCATTTTGTATATTTGATGTACTGACACGGACAGTTGGACACATCTTGAGCACCATTTACGTACCGGATTGAGTGTGGAGTTAAAGTAGCCCAGCCAGAGGAAGAGCGATGCAACTGCCGGATGAATTTCGCAGTCCTTGCACAGGCTCATTGTCAGCGCCATAACAAAGAAGGGCAGCCAACAGATGACAAAGGCGCCGGTGATGATGGCCAATGTTTGTGCTGCCTTCCGTTCCCGCTTCGCCTCCAGTAACTGGCGCCGCTTGGCCAACTTCTGGTGTGGATTGGCGATGCTGGCCAGCACACCCTTGCCGGCACCCTTCTCGGCACCGCCGCTGGGACTGGAGGCGCCTGAAGTTGCCGTCTGCTGTTTGCCAGCTGCAACGCCACCCATGGCGATGGACTGCGCCAGTGGCGTAATGGCATTCAAATGGGAAGCTATTAGATGCTGCTGTGCGGTGCTGGCCACCTGCTGTGAGAGCGTTATGATTTCGTTAGCATTGCTCGTGCGATACTGCCAGAAGAACACGACGAGAGATTGGAAGACAAAGAGAATGGAATGGAAATGGAATAAAAAGTGCACACACACAAAAAGAAGCAAACATAAGCAATTAGCGCCATTTTGTGAACAGCTGAACTACCAAACCAGGTTGACCAGGTTGGCCCAGTTGTTGCTCGCGACTACTTACATCATCCGCATCGCTGGAAATGGTCGTAAGTTCGGTGCCCGCGTGACTTTTGTTGTCATAGTTGCTGGTGCTGAATTCGGTCTCCTCGCGCGTTATCGCCAAGCTGGCAAAGTCCACGGCAATGGCGGCCACCGAACGCGCCACGGCGCCCTCTGAGCCCGCACTGATGTTGGCCGTATTCGAGTTTCGCCCAAAGCAAATTTTCATCCGTCTCCGTGTGCGTCGCTGCAGTTGCCCGGCACCGTTCTCCGTGTCCTCCAGCTGGTGCTCCTGTTCGCGCCTCGCCGGGCGCCGCTTGCCGCGCTCCTTCTGCAAATCACGCGCCGTCGAATCGCACTGGAAAATTTAATTATGTTTGCCTGTTAACAGTTAACAGGTATGGAAGAGACAGGCGCCCTCCTCTACTCCTCCACTCCTCTACTCCTTTCCCTGTTGCCCCCATCCAACTCATCTTGAGCTATTTTCGTGTTTGATTTAGGGGCTGTCTAAGCTTTTCTAGTTGTTCCCCCGAGGCACATTTTGTTTTTAGCATTTACACATACATTTACACTACACAACTAGCACTCGATGCTTTGTTTTGCACGCATCGCACATTTGCCACGCCCACACACATACACATGCACATGCACATAAATCGCTGGCTGCGAACTTTTTGGCCGCTTCAAGTGCTCACTTGGGTCTGCCCTGATGGGTAGCAAAGGATTCGCATTATCGTTTCAGTTAATGACACGCTCATTATGGCAACAAGCCGACGGCCAAATGAGTTATCAGCTTAAATTTCATTAGACGGCGCTCGGTGCGTATGCGTAATATTATGTAACATTTGTCAAGTCGCAACTACCCAAAATTTATCACTCGAATTCGCTCACCTCGGTTTCGGTTAGGGCCACATTGAAGGACTTTTGTGTGCGACGCTGAATACGCTTCCTGGCAATTAAATAGATTTTCCAGTACAAACACAGAATGACCAGCAACGGCACATAGAACGTGCAACATGTGGCAAATATCTGCAGCAGAAGATGGATTAAACCCTGAGCGAAGACTTACGCTCCTGCTATGCTACCTGATAGGCCACATCCTGCGAGACCATGCAATTCTGCTCCTCAATGCGCTTCATGTAATCCGGATCCTTCCAGCCAAACTGTGGCGCCAGCGACACTATCAAAGCGGCGAACCAAACGCAGAATATCATGATGAAGACGCGGCGAGGTGTACGCAAATTGTTGTAATCAATGTTCGTAACGGTCCAATATCTATATCCAGTAACAAGTAACGAATAACAGGTGATAAGTCACTGGTAACGGTTCAGATAACTCACCTGTCGGCGGCTATGGCCACCAGATGCAGTATGGATGCCGTGCAGCAGAGCACATCGCACGATGTCCAAATGTCACAGAGTTCCGGTCCCAGAATCCAGCCATTGCTTATCTGTACAGTGTGGGGAATATATATGATGATTGCAAGGACATGGATTTCAGTCAGCGCCGGCGGCAGTGAATTCAATTAAGTTATGTCATTGCCTCAATGCTTGGCAAGATGACGCAATTTGAACAATTAACAACGCTCAATGGCTCATTACGCATACACACGCACTCTATCTCACTCTCTCTCTTACTCTCACTTTCTCTCTCTCTCTCTCTCTCTCTCTCTCTCTCTCTTACTCTCCCGGCCACTCTTACTCTCTGCAACTCTTTGCTCGTAATTTCATTCGCACGCTTTTCATTCCAAGTTTCCATTAGGGTAATGAAGTTTATGCACCAACTGCTGGCGACAACAAAGCAGCTGAACGGGTTCAGCTACAATCTACATTAACAACAATAATAACAACAACAACAACAACAACTACGACTACGACAACAACAACAACAACAACTTACCTCGTAGACGGCGCCAAGCGGCATGACGAGACAGGCAACAAATAAATCAGCAACTGCCAGAGATGCGACCAAATAATTAGCAACATTTTGCAAGTTTCGCTCCAGAATAATAGCAGCAATCACAAAAACATTGCCTGAAATCCAGAAAATGAGCGAAAAGTATGAAAAGTATTCAATCAAACTTTAAAAGCGGTTCAGCGATATTATCGATTCTCGCCATTTATTATCGATAAATTTCTAGAATTTTGAGAAATATTTTTAATTCAAGTCAAGCTAAGCTGATTAACATAAATTAATTAGCTTTTATGCTTGAATACATTTGAACTATTCTTGTTTGGGGTTAAGTTTTGTTCAGTCAAATTAATTTTAATGAAGCTAAAATTGATTCTTTTATGATTAAATCAAGTTGGCTTCTTGAGGAATACATAAAACTATTCAATTAACTTGCAACTTTGATTGCGAGTGCTGGTTAAACGCTGTTAAGATACCATCTACAGTAGGCACTCGAATTGAATGCACCGTTTAACAATGCTGAAATCAATCAACGGCACACTCAACTGCCAAAGACCCGTCCACTTTCTCGCCTCCCCTCTTCTCTAATTGCAGGCAATCGTGCATGCGATGGCACATGCTGAAACAACCCACCGCCCACCACCCCCACCCCCGCCCGTTGTGGGTAGATTGCTGCAAGGTTCTGCAAATCTCTGTGTGATGCAAATGATGCAACTTTGGCAAATTGTAATTGCCACGGCGGCATCCAGAAACGAGTCCCCTGCGCTCTGCGCTGCCTGTCGATTGTCTGTCTGGGTTGTATCTATTCTGCCTGTCTCGCTCTTCTTCTTGTTGTTGTTGGCGCTCCTCTGCAGGTTATGAAAACGTTTTGTCATCGCTTGGCTCGTGCCACAAATGCATTTGCATATGCCCCTTGCCTCTGTTGTTACGCCTGGCTTTGCCTCGGATGTTGCGCATACGCCGCGTTTGCCACAGATGTGTCTCTATCTGTGTGTATATTTGTCTATGTGCAGGTGTTTGTGTGTGTGTGTGTGTGTGTCTGTGCGTGTGTTTGCGTAATTTCCATTTGACGCTTTGGCGCGCTTTTAATAGCTTTTCACGTGTCGATGCCAAGAAAAACAAAAGGCAAAGACCTAAAAAGTAAAAATGTATATAAAATATAACAAAAAACGGCAAACATTTTGAAAGTTTGTTTGCCGTTCTCAACGTCGTTGTCGCTGTCGGTTGTCGCTTGTAATTGTCGGCAAGGCCTCCCGAGCGATTCTTTTGCTCTGTGCCATCCCATTTGCCCAACTCTCTGGCCTGACCTAAGTGCCGCGTTTAACGCAAAGCTTTTTAACGCGCTCTAAGCAAAAGTTGCCACGCTTGCTGCCTAGTGTTGCCCCCGGGCGACCCCCGCCAACTGCCAACTTCAGCTGCTGGCAGCAGGCAGCAAATCATCTTCGTAAGCCGAAAATCAATAAAATTTTCGAGGAGCGCAATAAAAATCTTCTGCATCATAAATTTCACTTCATTTACAGTTCACTTCGGCGGCGATATGAAAACTTTTTGCACCAAATTCCCCGGCGGCATAAATTTGAGAATAATTTAACGGCCGCCCCCAAATCTGGCAGCACGCCGCCCAACGCCCCCCGTCGCCCAAGCAAATGACAGCTGCTGCTTTAAGACTTAAATGTTATTTTGATAGAGTTTTCATCGTTTTGTTTTGTTTTTTTTTTTTTTGTTTTTTTGCCACAGTACTTGCCTATAATGGTGACGAGTATCATTAGGCCCAGCACAACGGTCATCGCAATCATTTTGACCAGCAGCCAAAACTCGGCAGCGGCCCGTTCATTGGCGGCACGTTGCTCGTCCTCCATCTGGGTAATGTTGCCGGCTGCATTGCTGCTGTTGCTGCTGTTGTTGCTGCTGTTGCTGCTGCTGCTGGTGCTGCTGATGATGGTGATGTCGGTGCCGTTGATGATGTTGCTGCTGCTGCTGCTGATGTTCCAGCTGCTCTGGTTAATACCGCTTCCATCCAGCTGTGTCAGGCTGCCATTCAGTTCAATGAAGAGACTCTCGTTGAACAATATTGCTGGCAGTTCTATTTCCAAGATGCTTGGAACATCACCAATTGCCCCAAACTCGAGCAATGTGGCTGGTGTTGTCATTGCGCCCAGCATAATGTATACGACTTTTTGTTTGTTTCTTGTTGTTGCTGCTTGTTACTTAACGCCCCCTTTTTGCCAGTGGGCGTGCCACTGTAGGTACGAGTACTTAAAACCCTTGTTGTTACTACTGCTGCTGCTGCTGCTGCTGTTGTTGCTGTTGTTGTTGTTGTTGTTGTTGTTATTGCTGCGACAAGGTTCGCCGCAAGCGCCTTTGTTGCTGCTGCTGCTGCTGTTGCTGTTGCTGGCGTCTAACACGTAAACTGAAATGTCGGGAGTGAGACAGACGTATCAGTTGAATGGCAAAAAGCAAACAACACCAACAACAAACGGGCAAAAAGAAAAGTAAAATTATTTGATTTGCCCAACAAGCCAAAGCCACCAGCATAGATCATAACGTGGCCAAAAGTAGCCGAAAAATTGCCAAATAAGTTTAAAGTGCTCGAAAGAACAGTTGCTCTTAAACTGTAACTTTAAGCACACTTTTTAATTAAATTAAAAACATATTTTTTGTTTGTTTTAAAGTTGAAAAGCTGTTAATAGGATTTGCCAATAGCTCTCTATTTGACTATTTAACTTATTACAAACAGTGTACATTTTATTATATATTTCGAATATTTTGTATTTAGATGTTGCTTTTTTTAATTTAACAAGGTCTTTCAACTTTTAACTAACAGCAGACTCTTTCCATGAATTAATTAGTATGTAGTAAAAGTTGTTGTACATCAAGTTTGCAGTAGCAAACAAGTTAAAGGACTTTAACTTGTTCAAACTATTAATTAATTTTAAAGTATATCATAAAAAAAAACGTTCCTTCTTTTCGCTTGTAACATAGTGTAACAACTTGAATACTTGACTGCGTCAAAGCACAATCCAGACTATTTTTCTTCTCCCTTTCTCTCTCTCTCTCTCTCTCTATCGTTGTCTGACCCCGTCTTATCCTTTATTGATTATCGCCGATTCCGCATTATCAGCGCTTTAGTTCATTTCAAAATGTTGCTGGAAACACACATATTTCTGCCGCTGCTGCTGCTGTTGCTGTTGCTTTGTCTGCTGCAACTGGTGATGCCCGCGGCTGTCTATCCAAATACGCTATCACAGCGAACCCGCGGGGATGTGAATCGACGTCTACCCATTGTGAACCGCCCCGGGAGTCTCGTTCGGGATTCAAAACACCGCCGTTTCTTAAGTAAAATCCTGGGAGTGTGTCATGAGATTTTTCTATGATTGCTTAGAACAATAAAGTCAGGTGTTCTTTCCATTTACGTATACGTATTATCATTTAATATACACAGAGTGCCGCTGTATAACTGTGTGAGGGTGGGGAGGGGAGGAGGCGGTGCCACTTGCCCTTTTGTGTGTGCATAAAAATGCAACAAATTAGGTGACCTTTGTCTGTGTCAAGGTGCATTGCGAGCAGCCACCCAAGCAGCAATCTAACAAACACTAAGCAAACACTTGCACTCATCAGTGTGTGCGTGTCTGTGTGTGTGTGTGAGTGTGTGTGTGTGTGTGTTTGTTTGTATGTGTGTGCAGCTCACACATTTACAAATGTGTGTGGTTGCAGGCAGCGAAAGATACACACAGACTAAGTAAACTTGTACGATTAACTGCGAGGGCTGCTAATGCAGTTATAATATTAAATAAAACCTAAAATTATTTACAAATAATGTTGATTTCTTAATTTGTATATTAAAAATGGATCTAAAATAAATGTTAATATTTCTTTTAACAATTTAAGTCGTGTTTTTCGAACTAGTTTTTTTATTATACATAAAACCGAAAGCTAAATAACAATGCTTTTAAAAAGAATTAATATTTCACATATGAACAATTGATATATTTTTAGCGTTTTCTGTCGCTCCAAGTGCGAATACGATGCAGCGGATGGAACATAGTTTTATATAAAGGAGTGGGCGGATAGTCACAATATTAAGCTGAACGATAACAAAAGCTTCAACGTTTGCAACAAAATTGCGCCGATTGTGTTCCTTAACGGTTAACATTCCAAGATCACAGGACGATCAGAACATGCAGAGCCAAGTTACGAAAACTCTACTGGTTGCTCAATGAAAATAGTAAACTTCCGCAGAGGCATAAGAAGCTCTTCTACCAACAGGTTGTCGCTTTTATATGGAGATATGGAATGCAAATTTGAGGAATAGCAGCTAAAGCTAACCGAGCACTGGTTCAGATCTTCCAAAATAATGCGCTACGCCCAAGTACAGGTATGTACAATATGCAATAAGAAGCTATATCGGGACCTACACATAGCCCTATAAAATCAAATCATATGAATCAGCCCTCTTTCGAATAGTTGCCACTGATGTTGGTTGTGTCTTTTGGGCTTGCACTGGCTAAAATGTTAATGCCGTTTAATGGCGGGGGAGAGTCAACGTCAGCTGCTGCAGCAGCAGCAACAGCAGCAGCAGCAGGGCGATGCGCCCAAGTAGCTCATGTGTGAGAAATATTTTCATAGTCAAGGTAATCGCCTCCGAGCCCGCATTTGCATCACCTTGGCTGCCCGCCCGTCCGGCTATTAATAAATGCAACTAAATGTTTCTCAGATGCGCAGGGTTAACTATTTTTCTTTATTTTTTACATTTTTTTGCTTGATGTTTTTTTTTTTTTGTCTATTTTTTCATCTTTTTATTTGGTTGGTATTTTGCTTGCCTTTTGCGAATCTCTTTTAATTATGAATAGCGCGTGGCTTGCTGATGTTTTTTTGCCTTGATGCAAGGCTGCTCTGTGTACAACAAATTGTTGTAGAAAAAAAATTCTGGCAAAGGTGAAAGACTAGGGAGCAGCAGGTTCAGCGGGAAGACACGTTCATCAGCCGCACCATGTAAAGGACGAACAATAAAAAAAAATAAAGGAAACATTTTTGCTGACGTTTGCAACCAACTCGCCACGGGGCATAGTCCGAAAATCGCGCGCAGCAGACGCGTTTGCTTAGCAGCCACATTCAGGCATTCGGAATCCTTTCACGCGGGCACACATACACACACACACGCACACACACATTCCTTTACACTTGAATTAATGCATAGTCTAATAAATATACAAAAAGTTTTATGTTTACTCTTTTTGAACCCCTCGCTCTCTCTCTCTCTCTCTCTCTCTCTCTCTCTCACTCTCTCTTTCTGTGACTTGTGTGAACATTTGAAAATGTGTTGCACACAGTTTTAATTCTATTTGCTGTGTCCACCGCCTGCAACTTGAATCCTTGCGACTGTGGACGCTGCGTGTCCCGTACAATGTGCCAATTAGAAGTGGCTTTTTATTTAGCAAAATGTTTTAATTAAATATGTATATTATATTTAGTTGCTAAATGGGCGACAATGGGCAAAGCACTCAACTGCGAGGATTCACATATATACTATGTATGTATAAATTGGCTAAATAAATCTTTTATATGGCCAAATGGCTACTGAATGGTCTCTGCCTTCCTTTCTTCCTTCTCCCTCTCGTAGTTTGTGACGACAGTAGTTATAAAGCTGGTGGCAGTTATGGCTCTAACATTGATTGAAAATTGAAATCGTCTGATATTGTGGCAAAACTTTCTGCTGCTGACAATGGGGCAAAGCAATGACAACAAACTGCACTCAAGCGCATTGTCAACTTTTCAACATGGCCGTAAAGTTAGCAATTCCTGTCAACTAATTGCGCTACGCTTGCAACTTCACTTTATTTCGTTCCGGGGCTGCGACTGCCGTAAGAAACAGAGAGAGAGAGAGAGTGGGAATGAGACAGTTCGTAATTGAACTAATCAACTGAAGCGGACGCAGACATAAAACTTGTGGCCAGCAATTGACCCACGGCCATGCAATTTTCCATTAGTTCAATACACGTTGTTGTTGTTGTTGTTGTTAGAAAAGCAACAACAGTTTAAACTGCAATGACAAACACTGATGCACTGCCGACTGGCCAGTAAAAGAGATCGAAGTGACGTTACAGCCAGGCCAAGCAGACGGCAGCTCAATAAATAAATATAGTACCCAAGTAAATGGTATTTAAGTTTTATCACACAATATGTTATACATAGTGTGAAAAGCAAACATGTTTGACCCATATATTTATATTTGTATCTTGATCGGTATCGCCAGCTCAGCTGATGTCCGACTATCTGTTCAGACGTATGCCTATTTAAAAGCTAATGCCTGGTTTACAAAACTATATTATATCAAATGAATTGGTATTTCGTGCAATCTTAAAATTAAACTTAGCATATACAGCAATTTAAAAAGATACGTTTTTTTGTATTAAATACTCTGTATTTTTATATATCCAAACCAAGCTTTACTATGCCGCATACAAAACCAAATCTTTAATGACTTCTTTATCGTATACATTTTATACGAACGGTCGTAAATTTAGTTTTCATAAAAACACAATTCCAGCTTAGTCTGGAAATATATCGGAAATCTGCTTTATTGGTATGTAATTTGTGCCAAATTGTTTGCTTCAGCGAAATGCAAGTAAATTAATGCCAGCAAAGACCCAATTCTCCGTATTTTTTGTTAAATTGTTTCTTGGCTGAATTCTGTCTCGCCAACGATTTATGGCTTTAAGAGTGCTGACCTTGGCGTTACGTTAAATATAAAAATTTATATTCATTATACTCACACATAAGCATAATTATGTCCTCTCACATTCATTTTGTGCGCTTCATTAGCGACGCTGCAGCGCCGCAGGTAAATTCGTCAACATAAATATTTATGCCGAGTGTCACAGACGACGAAACGACAACAACGACGACCGACAACAACCTCAAACTCAGCCACAATCTCTGCTGTGTCTGTGTGTGTGCTTGTATTTTTTTTTTTTGTATTTTTTTTGTATTTAATTTCGCGTTTTATTTGTATTCTTTTTTGCCCTAATTATGCGGGTCCTTCGCGTTTCACATTTCCAACTGAACTCGGACTTAGATTTTGATTTAGTTTAGCATTTTTGATTATGTTCTTGATTTCGCTTTTTGATTTTTGATTGTTGATTTTCGTTTAAGCACTTTGCCACGCGCCGCGTTAAGTTTACTTGAATTTCATGTTGTTTTTGTTAAATTAGATTTCAGTCTTGTGTTTGGTGCTCTTTAAAGTGTCCTGTTGCTGGCGGCACATGCGTCTTTAACCTATACCCAAGCATAACTATTGACAAACTGCCTCAATGTGGCCGTTTCTGGCAAATGGCAAAAGCGGCAGCAGCTGATTTCCTGTCGACTTGCAACGGCGCCTGCGCCTCCCACATGCCACACTCTTATACGGCGCGGCCAACTCTACACGGAAATTTAAGAGAGCCGCTTTTCGAAATTCGAAAACTCTTAAGTTGCACGGCTGCCTCTTGCGAACTGTTGCATGGCATTTTTTTTTTTTTAGCGCGTTGAACGTAGCACGCTGTGCGGCAATTAAATCATTGAAGTGCACATCACAATTCGCAATTCGCATAATCAGGCGGCTTGTGGCAACAACTGTGCACAGTTGCCGCTTGAATGCAGCTGCAGAGTCAAATAAACTTTTTAGCCAGCATTCCTTGTCGCTGGCTCCGTACCTCCACGCCAAATTATTTGCTGTTTGAAACTTTCAACAATACCACATTTTTTCGGGGGGAGGGGAGGGAGGTGGATTTGCTTTTAAGCAATTTTTAATATGACTAATGCAATGCGGCTTAGCCAGGGTTGGACAAAATGCCACGCCCACGCGCTTACCACAAAACATGCGCCTGCCTTGTGCGTGTTCGTTTATGTTTTTCTTTTTTTTTTTCTATATTATTTTGTTGTTGTTCCATTTGGCCATTTCTTGTGCGTCCTTCATCTAATGCGCATTAAGCCAAGTCTACTATGCGATGTTATTGGCATTTTCGATATTTGCGTTCGTTTTGAAGGCCATTTCTATGCAGCTGCCGTAACGTGCCACAAGGCCCAAGCACAAGCACCCAGTGACGAGCGCCAACAAAAACAACTCCTGCTGCCCGCTGCTCTTGCAACATTATCAGGCATCAACTTTCAAAGTGGCCAAGTGGCTGCTTAGACGGCAGCCGCTTCGTTTGCCATTTGATTTCCGTCGGTCCGAGCTTTGTTATTGACCCTGTCCAGGGACATCGTAAATTAGCAGCGGTTTATTGCCAGTACGTGACATTTTGGATGCGTCCCGGCGTCTGCAATTATTACGCCGTCCATTCATTTGCTGGTCAGCAGCAGACCCACCGGACCGACCTCACCCCCTTTTTGTTGGTTTTCATTCTTTGTGCGGCCTTTTGTGATTGTCTTTTAAGTTGGGCGCTGCTTTTGTGGCTTATGTGAGGTCACGCCCCCTTTTCTGGCACTTGAAGCATTGCCATTTTAACATTTCCTTATTCAATATTTGTACAACAATAAAACTTTGATTGTTCCAATTGTTTGGCCGTACTATAAACGATGCGCGGGCCGCCCTTCCCCATTCCAGCTGCTCGCATTACGTATACGACGCGTGGCGCTGATTTAAGTTAATGTCCTTTCAATGTCTAATGAAAACAGGCACAGATTAAATTTTTAAAGCTGTAAATTTAGTAGATAAAGAACTATTAGCTACATTCTGTATAGAATCACTTTATATGATTATTGTTGGGAAAGAGGGCGAGGAAAACTTATTTTTACTTTAATCCCTTTTTGAATAAATTAATTTATTTACGAGATAAGCGACATACCTATAGCTACATCCTATATTAAACTATTAAAAAGTTGCCTTT
>SCDS01002017.1:0-10907 GCA_004149465.1 Drosophila nigromelanica
TAAAATGTGCTCTTTTCTGTCAAGCAAAAGCTAATGCAAATTATTGCATAGTGGGCAAATATTCAAATTCGGGAATGAATTTCCAGCTGCCCCTACAGTTTTTCAAAGTAAAAGCGTCTATATGTCGGACTAATAAGGCCAAATCTTCGAAAGATATATCTTTTTAGACTCGTGCGGATCAGAAATATTGATTGGCATTCAAAAATGCAAACTCTAAGTTTTGACAGTTCGCAGACAATTGTTTTCTTGGTCGGTCGTAAAAAGTGTATTCTTGCGGGTCGTGCACCACCGGCAGCAACCAACTCATCATATAGTGACAGTGACACTTTCAAATCAAAAATTATGGTTTTCTAAATCACTTGTTACAAAAATATTGGATATTTTTGCAATCAAATGTGGAAATCTCTGAACTTAATACGAGTTTAATTTATTTCTTTTTTTCCCGTTAAAAATATAAATAAATAAATAACAATGGCGTCAAACAATCCCCCCTCCTCGTCAACTTATCCGCTACCAGAACTACTGAGTAGTCCAACTACTTCAACTGATGCAAATTGCTTCGAGGGAACGACATTGGTACATTTCCTACGGTACTACCAACTTTCCGGTGGTACCAGACGCAATGCTGCGCAACTCCTTCTACATTATCCTGGGACACTCAGCACCACAACAACTACAACCACGGCATCAGTCAGCAACGGCTGCATGACCTCTACCTCCGCAGCAACCAGCCATGCCGCTATGGACCCTATTCGAACGCGTCCCAAAACCGCCAAATCGGACTTTAAGCTTACTAAGGTCACAACGTCAGGAACACAGAACTCTCCCCCAGCAGCTGTCCCATGCGCCGAAAATCCGCCAGACTCTCAGGGATCGCTGTTCAGCTGGCAAAAGGTTGCACCAAAAAAACGACGAGGTACAGCGCTGCTAGCTGAAGCGGTCACGAAAGGGAAGGGCCCTTCAAAGCAATCCAACACCAGTCATTTTGCTGCTGCTCCCCCTGGTTCGAGCACTTATACAGATATATCCCCTTGCACCTCAGCAAGGTTGGCCGTCAACGGGTACGAGTTGAGACCCCCAGGAAGAGACAATGCTTCCGCTGCTACGAATTTGACCACACCAAAAACTCAATCAACCCAATTGCGGCAGGTGTGGGCAGTCTCACCGGACCAACTCGGAACAGTGCCATGCCAAAACGGGGGTTGACCTGTGCTGTTCAAATTGCGATAGGAATAACGCTGCATCCGATATGGGGTCTCTAGTATACCGACAATGACTTAATGCCAGGCAACCGTCCATTAATATAGCCCCTCCGACGTGACGCAGTCAACAGTAACCTGCTAGGCGCAGCAACCAGCAATTTTCCCATCCCGAATCGTGCAGCAGGGCTGGTCGTATTCTGATGCGCAGCGGCCAGGCCGGCATGCGCGATTACTCCAACCTCCTTCGCGTCCCTATCAGGCCCCCGCTGCAATTGAGCCTCACCTTCCGCAACAAGCATCTCAGTGGCAAGACGCTTCTCTTGAAAACATCCTCCAGGAACTGCAACAGTCAATTTTAGCACTTAATGCCGCAGTTGCAACCATTATTGTAAGCATATAGGAGCTGAAGGAAACGCAAGGTCCTTCACAGCGCGTAATTGCCAACAATCGCAAATACTGGCTACCCAGCTACGCCTCGGATCGTCTAACGCTCGCAGCATTACACAAAATTCTAACGAGCTCAAATTGTTTCTGAGAAAACATGAGGTGGACATCATGCTCATCTCAGAAACCATCTTACACCCAGGCATGTACTTCTCCATGGAGGGGTATGGCTGTTACCGTGCGGGTCACCCCTCGGGATGCGCCAGAGGAGGTGCTGCCGTGCTAAAAAAAAAAAACGTGACGTGGTACACTACCACCTGAACTCCGTGTCGTGCAGCCCCGAAGAGTTGGCTAAATTTTTTTCCCTACTTGACCAACTGGGACCTAAGTCCATCTGAATCTAAATTCATCCTTGGCTCTGGGGCAACTACAGAGCAGACAGCAGAGGCACTGCGTTACACGAAGCTATCTCCAGTTGCCCGGCGCAGGTCCTGGCCATAGGCAGACCCACCCACTTGCCGAACAACAGGTAGAGTACTCCATATTGTTTGGATTTTTTCATATACAGTGGCATCCCGAACACCATGCTGTCCGTTCGTGAAGAATATAAACTCTCATCCGACCACCTGTCACTCCTTTCCACGACCTCTACAGCCCCCAAAGGATCCCGAAAATGGCCAGACTAGTCCCTCCTGTGTCAAACATCGAACGGTTTAGGGCCGAACTAAACGGCATGACAAATATTAACACCCAGATCCTGACAGTCGAAGATGCCAACGCTGCAGTCGAAACCCTGCTGAACAACATACACGCCGCAGCCGCGAGCTCTCTGCCAGGACAATTAATCCCTGTGCATAGAAGTCAGCACTCTACGATTGTTTCCCCACCGTTGAAGACCTTCTCGTCCTAAAAAAGTGACTCAGGAGGGAGTACGCCCGTGCTCAGAAAGGAGTTGGCTACCCACATAAAGAAAAGCCAAAGACACCACGCTGGAGGAAGCAACTGCAGACGAAAGCTCTAAGTTTGCACTTTGGAACCTTACCAGACTACAGAAGGCAAGCTTCACCAAAATTTTCCGTCCGCCACCCCGATGGCTCCTGGGCCAGATCTCCTAAGGATAGAGCCGAAGCCTTTGCCTGCAAGCCTTTTGAAACCGCATCGCAAGACAGTATTCAGAGAGTCACACAAATCGTAGAGGTCCCTTTCCAAATGTCCCTTGCCGTGGCACCCATCACATTTCTAGAGGTGAAGCTTGAAATCACGGCGCTTAAAAACAACAAAGCTCCCGGCGAGAACTGATGCGACAATATGTCAATCAACCTGCTCCCACGCAAGGCTGTGCTGTTCCTAGTAATAATCTACAACGCAGCCCTTCGACTAGGTTACTAGGGCTCAGATAATTATGCTAAATACGAGTGGAAAGCTCCCTGACAAGTTGCAGTCCCATCGCCCCATCAGCCTTCTGCCAGATTTTGGAAAAATCGTAGAAATATGTATCCTATGGATGATCCGGGAAGCAACACCAGTTAAACGAGCAATTCCGAAGTTCCAAATTAGGTTCAGGCTTAAACATGGAACCCCTGAGCAACTTCATCGTGTTGTTAACTTTATCCTGGACGGCTTCCACGGTAAGGAGTATGTTGTGGCTACTTACCTCGGCATCTAATAAACCTTCGTTCGCGTGTAGCACAAAGGGCTGCTTTCGAAAATAAAAGACATGCTGAACCCTCAGCTCTACTGCATAATTAAAAGCTTCCTTCGTGATCGGAAATTCCAGGTGTTTCTCGATGACCTGGCCTCCAAGACCAAAGGCATCCGTGTTTCTCAAGGCAGCGTTCTGGCCCAACGCTATAAAGCCTATACACGCCCGATATGCCGACGGCCGCTAACATCCCAATTGAGGACCAAGAAGGCCAGTATGTCCTGGCTTTTAAGTCCAAGCAACAAACTGTCACTTCGCAACAAAGTGCTGATTACAATCCTAACTCCTGTTTGGCGATATGGACTCCAGATGTATGGAATAGCTGCGAAAACCCACCTGCACAAAATCCGCATTGTCCAGGCCAAGATTTTGCGTAGTCTCAGGGGCTGAATGGTATATCCGCACATAGGACATCGCCGAGGACCTGAACGACTTAATGGTTGGGGACATAATCAATACCCACCTTGACAAACTCCGTACGGATCTATTAAGGAGCCGCAGAAGAGGACGAC
The DNA here is from genome assembly GCA_004149465.1 of Drosophila nigromelanica. Classification (NCBI taxonomy): domain Eukaryota; kingdom Metazoa; phylum Arthropoda; class Insecta; order Diptera; family Drosophilidae; genus Drosophila; species Drosophila nigromelanica. The sequence goes on from SCDS01002017.1 coordinate 3,801, forward strand.
TCAAAAGAACGCATCCAAGGGACTTGGCAGATCGGTCTCTTAGCCAAACAAAATTCTTAATTTACCTAACAACCCAATTATATAATACATACATCATTATTATTTGAGATAACAGCAACAGTACAAATCACCATAATGCACATAGAAGAGGCCCAAATTCAAACCGCCTACCGAATACCCGCTGTGAGCATACAGTAGACTATTCAATAGTGCAGAGTATGATAGAGCAGACAGTTACTGACTCATGGCCACCCTCAGCTTCAACCGCCAGATAAAAATCTAAATCTAAATCTACTGGCCAAATACCGCCTGCCGAGACAATATCGTAAAGAAGTCGAATTTAACATTTGATGGATCCGAACATGATCTAAATGTAGAAGAATTTATTTACCGGGCTAAGTCCTTAATTGATGAAACTCTAAAAAGCGATTTTAATTCCATGTAAGCATATGCATATATTGTTCGCTGAAAAAGCCCGAGATTGGTTCTGCAGGTACCATAAGAGAGTGCCCCGACTTTTTTGATCCCATTGCTGTACTGCTTTAAGGCATCACTATAAATGTTACAGCACGAATATTCTTAACAAAGAACATATCCGCACACGAAAGCAAAGTCCAGGAGAAACTTTCGCTATGTTTTGTGATTGCTGCGTTGATAGAAAGGTCCTTCGTGAAAATGGGCGAAGACGAAACGGTAGAGATTTTCAAGAATAATATCTTGCCAGAAACGCATCGACATATTTATTCAATTGGGCAGCTGCGTAGGTTAGTGCAAATTAAGGAAAACTCGGCTTGTAAAAAACACTGCTTAAGGTAAGGGGTACGTTGAACCAAAACCACCCATACGCCGTGAAGTGCATGTCATTGAAATGACAGTTGTCATGCTGGAACTGTGAAGAAAAAGGCTATGTTTGGGAATATCGACGAGTATTTTGCTATGGATGTGGAGCAGTTAACGTATACAAAACACAATGTCACACTTGTATTAGCCGTATGTCGGAAAACCGATCCAGACTGCCCCAAACTAATAAGATCTAATGATGGAACAACAGCACAATCTTTACAGCCAAATGCAATTTGGCAGAGTTCGCCCGATTATGAGATTCATAACACAGTCCCAACCAACCCTATATCTTATTCTGAAAGAATAAAGAATTATTTTAAAATTATAAATAAAATTTTAATAGCTTTCCCACAAGCGAAGTGAGTATTATGAAAGAAGTACAGTAAGAATAAGGACTTTTTTTAAAATGTTGAAAAATCAATAAAATTTGCTAGTGTTCGGCATATTTACTACTTAAGCTGACCTCAGAAGTTACGTGGAAGTCTCATTTCTTCACTCTAAAGAATTAGGATTATTAGATACCGGAGTCAATGTTAGTTGTTTAGGAAAAGAGTTCGATGCCGTAACTTTTTGGAACTGCCCAGGGTTCAAGCCAATTATATCCCATGTAAAAACAGCTAATGTCAAGACTCATGACATCAAAGGCATGATAAACGTTCTTGTTTCGTATAAAAACAGCAGCAAGCTTTTTCAGTTTTACGTCATTCCCTCAATACAACAAAGAGTAATACCTGTCATAGATTTTTGGAAAATCTTTGAGCTTGCCCGGAATATTATTAGATCGGTAGAGACCGACTTTGCTACGTCTAATACTACTAGTAGCGGACAGACGCAATATCAATTAACGCCGCTACAGTTACAACAACTAGAAGTTGTCAAATATCTGTTCCCAAATTATGCAGCTGATTTAGGTCATTTTAGTCTCATTCATTCAATTGACATTGGAGAAGCCAAGACGTCAAAAAACGGGTTTGACCTGTTAGCCCAGCGGTCAACTATGTCTGGCTGCCCGGAAATTAAATGATGCCATCAAAAAGGATGCATACCCCTTGCGTGGCATCGATGGTATTTTTTTGGCGATTACATAAGGCCAATATTATTTCGAAATTAGATCTAAAATATGCTTATTAGCAAATCTAGTTTAGTGAAGAGTCAAAACCCTTTACTCTGCCTGGTAAGCCACTATACCAGTTTACGGTTATGCCGTTTGGCTTGTGCAATGCACCTTCCACAATGTGTCAGTTAATAGATGAGATAATTCCCGCGGACTTACGCGATTGTGTGTTTGGAAGATTTTGAATCTCATTTGGCAGTTTTAGTACATTTAGCAGACCAGTTTCGAAAAACAAATTTGATGCTCAATATTGGTAAAAGTAGCTTTTGTGTTACGAGTGTCAATTATTTGGACTACGTTATTGGAAGTGAAGGTATTTCCACAGATCCTACTAAGATTTCCTGTATCTCAAAGTGGACAGCACCAAAAAACCTTAAACAAGTGCGCGGTTTCCTTGGCATTTGTCGATTGTATCGTCGAATTTGCAGAATATCTCTGACTTTACCTGTCCTATTAAGGAAACCTAAACTAAGAAAAGGACACCTGAAGCACAAAGAGTCTTGGACCAGTTAAAAACAATTTCAACAACTGCGCCTTCTTGCACTTTGACGCAAGTGACGCAAGTGATGCAAGTGCTCCAACACCAAGAGCATTGCTTTTTCAATTGTTCAAAGATGGACAAGAACAACCGGTCGTATTTATGTCCAAAAAACTCTGCAAAATGTACTAGGTAGGTTCAATCATTGACCTCCAATCAGATGCTTTTATTAAAGATAAAAATTGTGCTCTAAAGGAGATGACTGAGTTCAACAAAGCTAGATTTCCAGACATAAGGATTCAAGATAGATTCTTATACATTCGAACAGAAGATGTCCAGACAGACGAAGCTTCAGAAATGAGCGAATGGAAACTATGGGTTCCCGAAAGATTGAGATCGGAAGTAATAAGACAAGCTCACGATAGGGTTGTTTCTTCGCATGGAAGCATACAAAAGACGATCGAGAAGCTTCGTCAAAACCTTTTTTGGCCTGGCCTAGACATAGACGTACGCGAACACCAAGAAACCAAGGCACACAATTACACACTTCCTCCGCCCATGAGCTTCCAAAATCCAACACATAGACCATTTCAACGCATGTATATTGATTTGCTCGGACCATATTCGCGTAGTAAAAAAGGACATATTAGTCTACTAATAGTGCTTGATCATTTCAGCAAATACCAGCATCCCTTGAGAAAATTCGATTCCTCCTCCATTCAAGATTTTCTTTTCAGAAACATTTTTCATATATTTGGTGTGCCTGAAACCATCATTAGTGACAATGAAAGCCAGTTTAAATCTAACGAACTTTTTGTCTTTCTGCGTTATATTCGCCACAGAGTATGCGCGATGCCCGATGCGCTTATACTGCTAAGAAAAGATATTCAAGCTCAACAACAAAAAGCGTGTAAACGTAATGCTAAACAGTACAATCTTTGCTCGAAACGAGTGTCATTTAAAGAATGACAAGAAGGCGTAATTTTGTCATAAGCCAATTCGCTCGAAATTTTAACGCGAAGAAATTTATGAAAAGCCGTATTAAGAAAAAAAAATGGGATTGTCATTACCTTATAAAACCTTACCTTATACAAGGTAAGGAAGTATATAGGAAAATTTAAAATTTCTAAAAACCGAAATAACTATAATAGTTAAGAACATGAACGAATATAAAAATAAAACAGTTGGTAACGCCTGACTGCAAAGTTCTTACTTGCGGAAATATATATATACTAATAAATATATATTAGGATAGAGATACCAAATTTAAAGGTAGATAACTGATCACTTCCTTTAAAGAACGGTAAAAAATAGTCCATTATGTATATTATATGTATACATAAACATGTACGGACATGCATAACATTTAATTAATTAATACCGATTTTTAATTTATATTTATACAAATTTCATTTTAGCTCTTTTTGCAGGAAGTACATATGTTGGAATGTATAAGATCTGTAATTGACTTATTATATAAATGCACTTTCCCTTTCGTTGTCATATGTACTAAAAACAAAGATTTTATTTATTTTCAATAAATAAATAAAAACAAGTAAGAATGCTGCAGACGGGCCGTTACCGACTGCGTTTTACTCGGTCGAAATAATTAGTAATTATTATATTGGAAAATTTTGGTATTTTGTAATTTGTGTTGGTAAACGTAGCGAAAACTTTCTGCCAAATTTGGTGACTCTAGCCTTAAAACATTGGGAGATGTGGTATGTGGCAAGAAAATCTTTTCTTTGAGGTTTCGAGTAGGTTCGCATTAATATATATCCCAAATTTGGTGAATCTAGCTCAAAAACTGTGGGAGATATAGACATTTCCGAATTTTTAACGTGGGGGCGTTCTAGTGGGTATGGCCGGGATATCACGGTTGAAATATTTGGGGGACGACCTAAGCTATCTGTATACAAAATTTGATTATTCTAGTTCTGAAATTGTATGAAGTATTTACCTTTTAGCGATTGAGAATGTAAGGTGCATCGACATGTTATCAAATTGCTAGCCTCCCAGTGGGCGTGGCACAAAAATCTTAAAATTTTTTCTGAAGATGATATATACAAGTATATCCAAAGTTTCATTTCTCTATTATCAATAACGCCGAAAAAGTTGTGTTCATTCGGGCGGATAGACGGACAGCATGACAGACATTGTGCAAACTAAATATACTAGTTTCACTTCGTGAACGAGTATAACAAATAAAATAAAAATAATAAATAAACATCGTTGTTTTAATTAAAAGGTATGTTAGTAACAAATTTTTGGTGTTCAGTACTGGCACTGCAGCGAAAGCGCATGGACAGCATGGTCTTTTTACCCCGTGCTGCTCTTCTATCCTCTAGGAGTGCACCGCCGCTAATCCCCGATGATGCAACGCCTCTTCACCACTTCTACCGTAGTGTTAACTGATGATGCAATCAAAATCCGAGCGACGCTCTATCTTTTTTATGTTCCCCGCGGGCATTACAAAATATACAATATTGGTTCCTTTTTCTTTTCTCCGGCGTTGCAACGTTGGGCCGCCCTATGACATGTCCACGTAAAACGTCTCAGTCAAACGCCTTGAGAAATCACTTGCGAAGGACCGGTCCATATCCGCGTGGACCAATAAATTAACATGAAACCGTTCTGATAGCACGAACTGCTGGGATTTTTCTCAGCAGCTACGCTTGGGTAAACTTGTCGATAAACCTCAAATCGCAAATCGATATAAGGGGTTTTTAAGATAGAGTCACCAAATTTGGTATGTAGATTGCTGGTGACCTGTTCCACAGATTGAGCACTTTAGCCCGGCCACGCCAACTATAACGCCTCCCAGAGCCACTGCCCAAAAAATTAGATATGCCTATATCTTCCACAGTTTTTAAGCTGGCTCGGTAACGCCCGACTGCAGCATTTTTACTTGTTTTATATTTAAGGCGAGTGAGGGGAGGTATCCAATATACTTCAAAAAGGTTTTACACTTACTTATTAAATCAAATTGGAAATTAGCTCTTAGCGGCTCAAATCCGGGTCAAATAACCGATAAATATCTATAATAGGAGACGTTTTCACAAACCCATTTTTAATGGATTTAGGGCAAAAAAAATAAATAATAAAACATGAATATACGTACCATCAAAATCTTTGATAAATTTATACACATGCATTTTTTGAACTGTAATGAATTTTGGCAATATATCTGGTACAATGACTTCTTTGTTGTTATTTTCATCAGATAAAGTTTTAATGAGCATTTCACGTGTTAATTCCTTATTCTTTGTAAGAGTGTATATCGTCTCGTATTGAATTGTATCCGTCATGACACCGCAAATGAAAGACAATTTAATGCGAATATCCATTTTTTTGCCTGTAAATAAAATTTTATAATTACAAATTAAAATATAGCTTTTGTAATATTTTGTACCTGTCTTTAAATCAGTTAACAAGCGTTTTTTGTCCGGTGGTGACATATTCCATAAAGTCACAGAGTTGGCATCAAACTTAACTGCTGTAATATCTACTGGATCATAAACCATAATATAATCAGTAGCAAATACATCGAAATTAAAACTCCTGATTAGTTCTCTATAATCATCTTCGGAAAACTGATGTATACCCGAATAACTTTGGGAAACATAAATTGGTTCATAATGTCCAATTTTAACAGCAATATCGGCTCTTCGAGGAACATTCGCTTTTCCCACTGTTCCAATCAGTGCAAAAAGAAACAGCGGGCTCCATATAAGTACTATTAATATCAACATAATGGTGCCACCTATTAAACATTTGACATAAAATGCCTTAGGCTCTCCCCGTAGAACTGGGAAGTCAGTATCCATTTGCCTATAGCACCGCACAATAAAAACGGATTGAAAAATATCTTCCATTTTAATCCACTCCATAATGGTAAGCGTGGTATCGATGCATAACCAGTCCAGCAATGTGCGAAGTATATAGAGAAATGGTATTTCCATGTAGCTAAAGCCAATAAACTATTATAAATATTTTAACTTAAAATCCAGTCACTTTTTACTTACACTTTGAAAGCAACATAGTTTACCATTGAAAAACCTTTTGTAAACACGTTTCCCAAAATGCGTCTTGGGTAACCACAACGGATCTGGTAGGCTGACAATAGCATATGAAGACATTTAATAAGATAAAAGATAACTGGAGCAGTAGCCCCAAAACTGTGCGCCGTAACATATGGTACCAAAAAGAACATCCATATATGAATTCCAATAACCGTAACAAAATGAAACACAATTTTGATCACCAAAGCTTTTCGTAAATATATCGCACGCTCTGTTACAATAGTTACAAATTGCACAACGAGCATAAATAGGAAACTAAAAGGTACTTTATTTCCTTGAATATACGCCTGTAGAACACTTGCGCTATATTTATGGCGATACTAAACATATGAAATAAAATAAGAAATATATAAAATAAAAACAGTTATCTTGGAGGTGCCGAAAGTTAAATACCCTTGCATGTTATGTGCCATGTTTCTATACTATAGAATATTTGTTCCTTTACAATGACTGTTTGATTGTTATACTCGTTCACGAAGTGACAGAGTATATTCGTTTTGTGCAATGTCCGTCTTGCTGCCCATCTGTCCGTATGAACGCAACTATTTTCGCCGCTATTGAAGCTAGAGACTTGAAATTTTGGATACATA
>SCDS01002020.1:6808-17143 GCA_004149465.1 Drosophila nigromelanica
GCGTCGATTTCAGAGACTACAAAAGCTAGAAAGCTGATCTTAGACTCATTCGGTTCGTATATACCATACCCAGATCAAGTTTATTTCAAAAGATCGATAAATCTTTCCGTTTTATTATCGATATTTATTGCATTTTTGACTCGGTTTTTAATCATAACTCCCAAACTATAAACGCTTAAGCCACCAAGTATCTTTTAATATGTTCGCGTAAAGCATACGAATAATTTAAATATTTCAGGTTTTGGATACCTCGTCCCAATCGCTCCCAATATCGATAAAACCATAAAAACCGCAAATCAAATACTACAGTCTTGCAAATTAGTTTGTAAATACATTTTAATGCTCTTAAGTCCTGAAAGTTTCAGTTCGGGAGTTTGTATGTGTTAAATGCTGGGTTCAGGGTATCTCCTAGTCGGGCGGTCCCGCCTAGATCAATCTTACTTGTTTTTAAAACGTTTTTAAGCTATTAAAAGATTTTTATTTAAATTGATTAAATTAGGCGAAAAAAATAATATCACCACTTTTCAAAAATGAATTAAAAATTACAAAAACATTACCAATATGTAACAAATTCAGTAGTTAACAGTTTTGGATTATTAATACTAAATCTATATTTATCAGTGTCCTTTATTGGCAATAACAGCTGCGCAGCGTCTTGGCATGGAATCAACTAAGTCCTGGCATCGTTTTAGGGGAATTTTGCGATAAGGATTCTTTAATTTTTTCCCAAAGTGATCCGATAGTGGTTGGCTTAGAAGCAGCAACTGCCTTCTGGTTGGGATTCAGGTCGAGCGACTGAGCAGGCCACTTCAAAACGTTCACAGAGCTTGCCCTGAACCATTCCTTTTCTTTCTTGCTGCGGTGTTTGGGGTCATTGTCCTGTTGAAAGACCCATATGAGCGGCATTTGGTATTCTGCAAAGGGTAGCATTACTGTCTCCATGATACTCACGAACACGTGCTGATCCTACTCCATAGTAATAGAAACAGTCCATACCATTACACGACCTCCTCCATGCTTAATAATTTTTGTGGGGTACTTAGGTTTGTATTCTGTGTTCCTTGGACGTCTAACGTACGATCGAGGTCCCTTTGGATCCACTTAGGACTCACCTGACCATAGCATATTCCTCCATTGTTGGCATGTCCAATTTGCATGATCCCTGGATAACTTTATGTGTCGCGTTTAAAAGTGGTACATTTCTTGGGCTGCAGGCTTTTATGTTATATTGCTTAAGATATGTGAGAACTGTTTATTTTAAGCAGTAGCAGGCTTAAAGGGATGCTTCTTGCTCCATCGAATCAGTCTTTGGACATGAAGAGGGGTCATAGATCGTTTTCGTCCGCGTGTTTCTTTCTTTTTTTCATAATTTAAGGCGTATTTAATTATTTTAATTATTTGACCAACTTCTCTGTAAGTTTTTCCGTCAAATATCAACTTTTTGTGCAGTGCTTTCCACGACTTATTGTAATGATTATTATTATTAACTTTTATGATGGAAAGAATGAAATCTTAGTCAATACCAATAAACACGAAATATAGGAGATATTTTTGTGGGAATATTTCTTAAAATCCAAAAAAAAAAATATATATATATAGACAGAAAATTGAAGAACGGCAATACTGTTTTAGTTTATGGTGAATACTAAACAATATAAAAAAAATTAAAATTTAAAAAAATCGCAACGGTATTGGCATTTATTTATTAAGAACAAAATGTGTTGTAGTGGTGCTATTATTTTTTTTTTCGCAACTGTATATCACCCGTCTTTGGCCTTGTGCCAATGCCAAAAGAAGACGTCTGGACCAAGAGCTAAAGGCTAGAGAAGTTATGGGCTATTTTCTCTCTCTTGTTCGGGCCACTAAAATCGTTTAATTGCTTATATTCAAAGTTGTCGCAAAAAAAAAAAAATGGTTAAATTAGACTTTTACTAGAAATGGCGAAGAACATTGCAGTCGGCTGTAACCGACGGGGCAATACTGCTTCACAGTGTAATAATAACTAAAAAACTAAAAAAAAATTGGTTTTTCAAAACTGCACATAATTTAAATGCAGAATCCACCTAGACGGTAAAACATGACCAAAATGATATCAAACATAGAAATCGATTCAGTATTAGCTGAGTTATGTGCAATTGAAACATGGGAGTTATGGACCCGAGAGCTTTAAATGATCAAAATTGTTGTCCATTGTTCCAAAAAAATTGACCCCCTCAGAATCACTTTTAATGTTGTTTTTTTTATACTAATTGCGACACCCACAATCGATTAAAAATATAAATTTGAGATTACAAATTAAAAAACAAAATTGAAAAATACATGATTTTTTGGCCAAAAATTAAAAAAAAAATGTCTTTCAAAAATGCACATATTTTAAATGCTGAGTATTAGTATTAGCAAAGTTGTGTGGAATTGAAATATGGGAGCTGTGGACCTGAGAGCTTTACTTGTAAACATTTTTAATTTAAAATCAAGAATATATATACTTTATACACACATTTCCAATCCATTCCCAATCGGGAGGGCTACGATTGCAAAGTTATTTTGCACTTGGTTCTAGGGTTGTTGATAATATATCAAAATATCAATATATCGATATTTTCTATAAAAAAATTCTAACTGCAATTTAAGTTTTTATAGAAAATATCGATATATTGATATTTTGATATATTATCAACAACCCTACTTGGTTCTGAAGTTTGAGGAATTAGCTAGTTATAATAACTGTGTCTCTACTGTGACTTCTGCTGCATTTTTCATGCAATTTTCATTCAACATTTTTTTCAGTTTAAGGAATTTTTCGTTTGCTGCGTTCCTCTGCTTATTCTTAGTCACATTTTGTTATACACAACTTCCGTTGACTACAGGCTTTACGTTTTAGATTTAGGTTATTTTATGGCAGTCACTTTGCTTATTATACCTTGTAGGTAAAGGCGTGAAAGGGGGTGTTTACATGAAGGTGTACGATTTTAGATGGTATTTTAATTTTTTGTGAACCATAGTATAAATTATTAAGTCATATTTGTCAATTATGTGTCAATTGCTGTTCTCTGTAGAAGCTGAATTAATTAATGAGGATCTGGGTTCGAATCCCAAGCTAGTATATTTTCTAAGCCGATTTAAATGTTTCCCTTTCTGTTCATATTTAAAATCAAAACAAGCCTAGATATTAATATATTATTTTAATAAGTTGCTAGTTTGTTCTAGCAGGTATTTTTTGTTTTAAAGCTGCATTTCCAGGGTGTCTTCAAGTCGATACTTTCGTTATTGCTAATATGCCTTTAGTTACGTTTTTTCTGTGCTTTTTCCGCATCCGACCAATGCAAAAGAAAGCTGCGCGAGCAGTGAATCTATTTTTCTATCATTTTATTATGGATAACTTGTGTGGGGGAGGGGATAGGGAGTGACTGTGAGGGGGTTGCATATTTACAGGCGCTGCCAAAAAGGTTGCATAAATGGCAGCAAATGTGGCAATGTGCGAGGAAATTTATTGGTTGTTTTCAAGGATAAAGCGAGTGTTTATTTAGACATATACGTAAAATATCAGTAGATATATACATTAAATAATATCAATAGATACAGTGAAGCAAAAAATAATAGGAACGATTAAAATTCTCAACTTTAACAAGAATTTTCGTTTAAATGTTTCTTGAGTTATCTTCGAAACAATTTGGCAACATTTTGGCTTTCCGTATAGAAGCCAAGTTTTCCGCTGCTATTAAAGCCGCTTCAGAGAAAGTATAACGATTTTTTGGCGACTTCCACTGGAAAAATCGTTCTAAAAATTTCCTGTGTTCATATTTACATACATATTTTATTTAACATATCGTCCCTTTGTTATACAGAAACTATCAATAGATATAGCTATAGTTTTATATGTATATCTCTTCTCTCTCACAGAATCCGGACAAATGGAAATACAATCCACCCATGAATCCGGCGAATGCCGCACCCGGCGCCCCGCCCGGCAACGGCGGCAGCAACGGCGGTCCCGGCGCCATCGGCACCATCGGCATGGGCGCCGGCAGCGGCCTGGGCGGCATGGGCAATGCCAGCGGCTCCAACGGCGGTCTGCATCATCCCTCGATGGCAGCGGCCAACATGGCGGCCATGCAACAGGCGGCCGCCGTCGCAAAACATAATCACATGATGTCGCAGGCGGCCGCCGCAGTCGCCGCTCAGCAGCAGCATCCACAGCAGCAGCAGCAACAACATCTAATGGGCGGCGGCAATGGGCTGGGCAATGGAAATGGCAATGGTCTAGGCAGCTTGGGTCAGCCACATCCCGGCCAGCAGCAGCAGCAGCAACAACAGCAGCAGCAACAACAACAACAGCAGCAGGGACAAAATCCTGGCCAGGCACATCCCGGCCAGCATCAGTACAACTCGAATCTGCTGAGTCACGTGATGAACAACCAAGTGGCCGCTGCCGTTGCCGCAGGCGCCGCCCTGGGCCATATGCCGCCCTATGCGCAATCCGGGGCCACTGGCAGCATCTACGATCACCATGGCGGTGCACTGCATCCGGGCATGAATGGTGGCATGCCGAAGCCACCGCCACCGCTGGGACCCCCGGGTGGACCCCAGGACTACGTTTATATGGGCGCCGCTGCCGCCGCTGCAATGGGCGCGGCTCTGATGCCGCCACAGAATCAATACATGAACAACTCCGCCGCAGCTGCAGTCGCCGCCGCCAATCGGAATGCAGCGGTAAGTAGTGAATATAAATTTATTTATTTACTATAAACATTCGACGAAATTAACCAAGCACAACAAATATATATAATAAAAGCCAAACTCCTAAAAAATAGATTGATATTAGATCGTATAATAAACATGAAAAGATTTGTGCAAAGCGAAGTTTTTCCTGTCTAAAGGGAACTGATAGGAAATTCCTGGTGGTTCAGGATAGGTCGCAAATCTATACAGCATTATTCGCAAGATATACCTACAGCATATAACATCCTAATTGACGACTCTGTATACAACGCAACAGATGTCCTCCAGAATACCTAAGGCGTTTTTAAAAATTGGGTCTGCCGGTGGAAGGACCCAAGGAAAGTGCGCGACTAGGACTTCTGTCCGAGCGAGCGAGTTTAGATACTTGGGCGTTACCCTTGATAGAAGGCTCACTTTTACTTTTAATAGTATTAAAAACAAGGTTACGGTTAAGGTACGAGAAATATATGTCGCCAATAATTAACTTATGTAGGAAGACAATACTTAGAATTGCGCTACGGTTGGTTAAAGACGAGGAACGATGACAGACAAAGATTGGCATCAATTTTAAACCACGAAGAGAAAGAGCGGAAATCGCTTTGGAACGGACAGAAGGTTGAACTCCTTCGACCAAAGGTTTATGTTTATAATAGTGGATATACATATATGTGATAATTGGAGGCCACTTATTTAGTAGTTATATATGTGTAGATTCGTGCCAGTATGTGGAGTTAGATAAGCTGCCAATTCGGACTAATAAATTATTTGATTTTTTTTCGGTTGCGGTTTTGCTTTCTGCTGATATCATCAATTGATTGATGATGATGAAATCAGTGGGTGCTTTTATTGGGTGGGGTTATATCTGAGCCATTTATGGGGTTGTACAAAATTTTGTATATATGCCGAAATATGAACTTTATAAACATTGCATCACTTTACGAGAAAATGGTTTTTTTTAAAATTCAATCTCTATATTTTATCTTTTCCTTTCAAGCAAACAATTTATTTTATTTTAATTATAATAAATATCCACAACATTTTATTCACTACGAAGCATTTATTTTATGTTAATATTTGTAAATTGTGGCCTATAAATTAGTCAATTTATATAGACTATAAGTATATTCTTGTCTAAAGGCCACTCTCCCAGCTGGTTGGCTATACAGTTTTGAGCCTTGACCAACATATTTTCATTTAATATATATATATATATATATATATATATATATATATATATATATATTTTTTATATATATATATATATATTTGAAAGTTTTTTTCAATTATGTTTTTAAGCTTTTACCCATTTTTTTTGCGTTTTGGCCTATTAAATCCTTAAGGGTTTTCCACAGTTAGTTTTTATGCCAGTTGCACTTTTAGTTTGGCAATTTTATTCTCTTATAGTAAATTTGGCGCATGAGTTTTTGGTTAATGAATAATTTTGATGTTGTTTATGGGTTTTCTGGCGAGTTGTGTACATTCCCCCTAACACCCAACCAACGCCTACCCCAAAAATGTTGTAGCTGTAAATTGCAAAGTTTTTTCTTGTTTGTTTTTCCATTTCTCAATTTGTATTTGCTTTTTCAAGTTTTTCTTCACAGGCATATCATAAAATTGATAATTTTTATTGCTAGTTTTTTCCATTTTCCTTACATTTTCCATTTTCCGCCAAGACAAATTGATATGTGAAATTCTATATTTTTGTGTGTTTTCACATTACCGAATTTGTCTTTGGGATAACAAATGTCTTCAGTTTAATGAGTAATATTTGTTGGGGTTTTTTTGGCAGAGTTGTTAATAAAATGGAAAATTATTAGACTTTGTTATTAGCTTTAGCTTGAAATGCCTTTTAACAAAAGTGGATACGTTTTTATTAGAACATTCATGTTGGCTAATGAAAAGTTTTTGTTTTTACGATTTCCTATACTTTGATTCTATAGCAAGACGAAGTATATTGGTTTTTTTGCAGACAACGTTCTTTTTCTTGTGTTATATAGGGGCTCTGATTTTTTAGCAGCTTTTTAATATCGTTTTCAAGTGGTTTGATTATTTGGTAGGGTAGGTTTTGTAATACTGAAAAAAGGTTTTAATGTAGTATTCAACTTTTAATTTTGGTTTATAGCACCCATTGTAAAATTTCTAGTGCTTTATCAATTTGATTTGATTTTTGCCACTTCGTGTCATATTGTCTATTTATTTTTCTGTTTTTTTTTCGCTTTTTCTTAGCCAGGTTGTTTATTTATATTTTATTTAATTTTTTTTTAGATTTGAGACACGTTGGAGAGCTTTGTCTCTTTCTTTTGCCATGGCTTCTGATTACCTCGCACTTCTTCCCTCACTCTGTCTGGCTATAGTTCTCTGTTCTGTTCCGCTAACCAATGCATTCCAGTTGCAATTTACTGCCTTATAAGCGTTGCACACACGCACACAAACACTCACACACACACACATGCCATGGGCTGGTTCTGTTCGGCCATTCGCTTGTTGTACTCAGAAACCATTCGCATTTATAAATAAGAATTTAATACTTGGACTTAGACTTAATGAGCTCTCAGCTAGCTCCACTTGCAGTTTTTCTACCTTTCCACCTCCTATACTTTTTTCCCTCTTTCTTCGTCTTTCTGTTGTTATGTCACAAATGTTTATAGGAAAAGCAATTTTAATTAAAGAATTTCACTCGTTGCTGTTTCTGCTTTACATTTGTGGCTATTGTGGCATGCGACCAGGTGGCACAAGAAGAGAAAATGGAAATGGTGGTCTTGGTACGGCATAGGTGAAAAAATTATATGTGCACCATCGATATTTTAAGCACTGCAATTGTTGAAATTTTGAAGAATTCATTAGCAATTGGGAGTTTGTGAATTAAATACATATATTAAGCTTGTGGCTTTTAAACTTTGCCAATTTTGTCTTGATTTCGTTCTTCACAAGAATACTTCCAAAATAGTTTAAGGAAAAATGTTGAACATTCTTGTAAAATTTTCTTTCATTCAAGTATGCACTCTTAATTTACTGCCTTATAAGCTACATTCTTTCTTCCAATCGTTTATTTAGTCGTCTATAATTCATATGGGCATTTCCACGGTGACGAACGGGACAGTCGTACACTTTTAAAGTAAAACAAAAAAGTCAAAGTAAATAACATTTTCATATCTTCTGTTACATTATCTAATACCTGCTTAGGAACACTATATTTAATGGTAAAGCTGATAGCAGACGTAATTCAGTTTCCAAGATAGAGGCAAAAGAAAACCGATTCGCATGGGACAAAAAATGGAAGTCGTTTTCGTGCGCCTCTATAGAAATGCAAAAATCAGCGAAACTAGACAACATTTTTTCTTGCCACTAATTTTAAAATGCTACGGAATAATGCAACTTTATTTTAAATTTTGTTTGATGGAAGAACTACTTTAGTTCTTTTTAAAAAAATACTCATCTGATTCGATATGAGACATTCGCACGGGAAATTTTTTTTCACATGTTAAATGATTCATACATTTCTGTATTAAAGCACATATAGAATTTTAGTAACGAAAAATATAAATTGAATAATATTTATTTTCGAATTATAATGTACAAAACAATTTTTGTAATAAAAATAGTAAGCAATAGAAATCTGAATTATATATACTTTTTGGTTGAATATATTCATATATATATAAGGTACAGGCAGAAACTACAAAAGCTAGAAAGCTGATCTTAGACTCATTCAGTTCTTATATATCGTACGCAAAACAAGTTCATCATTGTTTTTCGATAACTTGCTCCGTTTCATTAATATCGATAAAAATCGATATCAACCTTTGGTTTTCTTACCATATCTCGGAGACTATAAAAGCTAAAGGCAACAAATTTAATGCGTTATGTTTATGTAACCCAAACGCAGATTATCAAACCTCCGAATTTTAAATACGTTCCCCCAATCTTGATAAAAACCATAAAAACCGTAAATCAAATACTAAAGACTTGTAAATTGGTTTGTACATACATTTCAAGAGCCTTGATAGTCCTGAAAATTTCATAACGATTATACGTTTAACTTAGGAGAAAACAAGGATTTAGTTTTTAAAGTGGGGGCACACGCAGCAACCGAGTAAAGTGTGCATGCATTTGTGTGTGTGTGTGTGTGCGAATTTGTGCAAATTCAAACGGGTTGAAATGTTTATAAAGACGGTTCGCAGGGTCCAGAGTATCTCCTGGACGGGCGGCCCCGACTAGAGTCTTCTCACTTGTTTTCATTATTTTTTTTTTTATTTTTTTTCGCGAAGGTATACACTTACGATTCGCACGGGACACACTTCGAATTATTCGAAAAAATTTAAATTTTATTTTATTCAACTCGTTGTTGGTTATTTGTATTTAAGGAATTAAATTCTGTTTAGAGAACAATTTTTGCACACTTGCTGGCCATATCTATCACATAATAAGAACAAATGATGTTTTTTATAGCGAACGGGACATTAGAATATGAAGTAAAAAAGTTAAAAATTTACAGGTAATCGATTGGTTGATTGGTTTGCTCTCTTTACTTTTTTTTTAGTTAATTGTTGTAAGAGAGATTTTATGGAATGGGTGTTATTATGTATCATCGGTCTTTGAAAAATGACCAAAACAGGAATTTGCAATTATGCAACTTTGCAGTCGGTTTGCTCATCATGGTAAATTAAATCAATGGTTAACTCCTTAAATTATTAAAATTTGTATATTTTTCTAAGATAATATCTGAAAATAACGTTTTATTTTAATTTTTTGCTCATGGTGGACCTTTCTGTGGAAATGCCCATATGTATGTACATACACCTGCGAAAATAAATAGCACCACTACAACACATTTTGTTCTTGATAAAAAAAAAATGCGATTACTGTGTCAATTTTTTTAAATTTTGATTTTTTTTATATTGTTTAGTATTTCCGGAATTTCGTTTGTAGAAAGCACGTGCTTATTAGTTTTGACTACGATTTCATTGCTTCCATCATAAAAGTTAATAATAATCATTACAAGGGGACGTGGAAAGCACTGCACTATGGAGAAGCGCGATCTCATCAAAAAGTTGATATTTGACGGAAAAACTTACAGAGAATTTGTTCAAATTGAAGCATGCTCCAATAAAATAATTAAAAACGCCTTAAACTATGAAGAAAGGAAAGAAACATGCGGACGAAAACGATTTATGGCCCCTCTTCATGTCAAAAGACTGATTCGTTAGAGCAAGATCCCTTCAAGCCTGCTACCGTGCTTAAAAAAAGAGTTTAAAATAAATGCGACGGACCAAACAGTTCTCACATATCTTAGGCAACATAACATAAAAGCCTGCAGCCCAAGAAATGTACCAACTTTGAACGCGGCCCACATTGCTGAGCACATGAAGTTTGCCAGGGATCATGCAAATAGGACATCCCAACAATGGAGGAATATTCTATGTTCAGATGAGTCCAAAGTGGTTATGTTTGGTGGAAAGGGATCTGAATCATACGTTAGTCGTCTAAGGAACACAATATACAAACCCCAGTCCACCACAAAAAGCATTAAGCATGGAGGGTGTAGTATAATGGTATGAACCTTTTTCTGCTACTATGGAGTAGGTCCAATACCTTGGATAAAACCATCATGGATCA
>SCDS01002021.1:0-11140 GCA_004149465.1 Drosophila nigromelanica
AAAAAACTAAGATGTAAAATCAATGTAGAGGTCAAACCATGATCAAAATGGCATGGATCGTGAAAATCGGTTCAGTTTTGACAAAGTTATGGGAGTTTGAAATATGGGAGCTATGGATCCGAGAACTTCACATGTCAAAATTTTTGTCAATTTTTGCATGATTTTTGACTAAAAATTTGACCCTCTCAAAATCAGGATTAATGTTGTTTTTTACACTAATTACGATAACCGCAATCGATAAAACACAAAAATTCGCAATTCTAAATTTTGAAAAAAAAAATTTTTCGAAAATGAGTAAGGGGGGAGTAGGTGATATTTTTGCAAAAAATGTCAAAAAAAAATTATTTTCAAATATGCAAAAAACTAAGATGTAAAATCAATGTAGAGGTCAAACCATGATCAAAATGGCATGGATCGTGAAAATCGGTTCAGTTTTGACAAAGTTATGGTAGTTTGAAATATGGGAACTATGGATCATTAATTTAAAAATTGGTCAGCCAAAAGAACCGAATTCAACAGAAATGAATGTGGGCGAAGCAGCGAGACAAAGCTATTAAATAAATAAAGCACCAACCGACAATGAGATGCTCCACCCTGTGCCTGAAAGCGGCGCCAACCAAAGCGCTGCTCATCCAGGAATCCCTAAGCGCTGCTAAACCGCATCAACAGAATGGAATGTGAACTTGGCATCTATCTGCCTTGGTTGGAACTTTTACTGTCACTTTCAACTGCTGCGATCCGCACTGAACGAAGCGCCAACTGAAACTGAACGAACAGATTTCAACTGTGCCAAGCCAGAGCTCAGCCTCGGACTCAGCTTCCGATGCGCAGCACTTAACATGAACAGCGCTCTGTTAACGCCAGTTAACATTTTAAGCAACCCCACGCGCAGACCAATACTACCACACACTCACATGGACACACACACACAGTTACACAAGCGCATCTCTTGGCGTAAACAAACCCGAGACTTTATGAATGAAATTTTATGCCGTCTTTCCACACCAGCCCCGCGCCCCAAGGGGTTCGCATATCAACAGTTGTCGTGTTATTTGATTTGGAATTTATTTAAAAATATCTGTATGTATTTAAAGGCCAGAGATAATATTTGAAAAGCTTCCAATGAATTTAAAAAAAATTTATTAGAAATATATTTATTTATTTTATTTATTTATTTTTTTTATTTCTTCCAGCTGAAATTTAAAGAATCGGCACAACAAATTCCTTATCCCAAAAAAAAGCCAATAGTTTTTACACTTGACTTCAATATAACTTTCAAAAGTTTATTCAGTGAATTTTTAGTAGTTTCTCTTGTTTTACTAAATATGAGCTTAAATTATAAAAATATGTATATACGAATCTCTCGTAAAATGTGGTTTCAACTTCAGTGTGGTTAAATTAGACATTTGTTTACGTTCTTTAGAATTCATCGTAATTATTAGTAAATAAAAACCAAATATTTGATTGACAGTGTCATAAATCGGGTCTAACAACGAGGCGAATTCTCAAAGCGATTAATGAGCACCGAAAATAAAAAGTCATCATTTGTAAATTAAGTACGAATAATTCATTGAAACTATAAATTGACAAAAAAAAAACTTTGAAAACAAAAACAAAAAGCTTGTAACATTAACAACAAAAATATAAGAAAAAACTAAAAATTAGTTTTAGTTTAAATAGTTTAAAATGTGGCTTCATCTAACACAATTATTAGTATTTACATTTTCATTTTGTTTACTATATATCAGGCTAAATATGTATGAATATTTATTCTGTGTGTGTGTTTGAAATTTTGTTTTTGTTTTAATAATTGGCAGCTTGAAAAGTTGTATTTATTTCGCTGGCACTCAGCATACAATTTGTCTGGATATTCTGTGGTATCATGTACATAAACATATATATTTGAAATGTCTGCTTGCTTGGGGTTTTGAGTTAATTCGCTTAGAGTGAAAGTGTTGCGTACTTAATTCGTATGCTCGGTTTAACATGGATACAGTGAACGCTTTGGGCACTACGACAAATATCACATAATGAGATCAATTGGATTTATTTTGGGTTTTTTATTTTGTTACATTTCGTTTCGTCTTCTGAAATATATATTTATATATATTGCATATGAATGTACGATGTTGTTTGAACTTAACATTGCCTACTGATTGACTGGTGGGTTCATCATTCAATTATATTACTTGCAGCAAACGGATTTTATATAAAACATAACCACATTTTTAATATATCCATGCAAATGTTGAAACTAAGCGCAGCCAGCGGCAAATAAAGCAACACAAGTCTTGTAAGTAAAATTGCTCGATAAGTAAATCTTTGCCATTATAGAAAGTTTAAATTGAAACATGGTTTTGAAGAACTTAAGTATGGTTAACAATTGTTTGGCATTAACATAAGTACAAAATTAAATTGATTTTTAAATACAACTTTTCAAATGCCAATCAACTCAAAGTTGCCCGAAAGTTTATATTCATATATAGTATTATTTTTTGTTAGCCTAATTTGCTGGCCTAATTTACATACATTTAAGTAGCTGTTTTCATATTTCATTTAAAGTTTTGCAGCTTTCACATGCCATATGATATCATAGTTAAAATATATGTCTGTGTATATATATATATATATATTTTTGTATAATTAAGTATATAAGTATATAAAACTTAAAATGAATTTAACCAAAAAAAAAAAAAATAGATATATATATATATATGTGTGTGTGTTTTTGTGTATATAGTAAAATAAAACAAATTTATGTTTTGAAACTTGTGTACTTTTTGTTTCTTATTGTTACAGTTTTGTTTGTTTGTGTGGTTGGGCTGAGGATC
The DNA here is from genome assembly GCA_004149465.1 of Drosophila nigromelanica. NCBI lineage: Eukaryota > Metazoa > Arthropoda > Insecta > Diptera > Drosophilidae > Drosophila > Drosophila nigromelanica. The sequence continues at coordinate 2,832 of SCDS01002021.1, forward strand.
AGCAGTGAGATATATCCTTGCTTTTTAGTATCTTCACGTAGGGTGGGCTTTCAAAAACATAGAGAGAGTTAGAGAGACAGGGATGGGGAGGAATGCTGGTGGGTGGGTTTCCAGTTTGTTAATTGCTGATTTGCTGCTTTCCTGCTCAACATTGTCAAAATTGCACACGTCATTTTTGTTGCTTATTTAAGTTAATGCCTTAAACCTGACCTAGATCCTCTTGCTGCGGCTGCTGTTGCTGTTGCTGCTGCTGCTGATCATCATCTGGCATATCGGACACCTCGCTGTGCATCACAATCTCAATGTCGTCCAGCTCAGCGGCGTTTAGCGTCACATTCTCGACACGCGACAGCTTCTGCAGCGAGTGCAGCGTCTCCTCGTTGATGGTGTGCTCCGGCGAGATGTTCTCCTTGAGCTCACGCTTCAGGCTCAGTGGCATGTGGACTGCATTGCATTCGGCTGATGGCGCTGGTGGCAGTGGCAATGGCAACTCGGCAACATTGCTCAATATTGGCGATGTTGCCATTGCAACCGCACTCGGATTGACATCCAGCTGGGAGGCAGTGCCCAGCAGCCCATCGCCGCTGTTGGTGAACGAGAGGTTCGGACGAAACACCTGCTTGCCAAAGTCGCGCAACTGACGCGACGCCGTGTCCAGAAATGAGCTGCTCGCAACGCTCGTCTCTGTCACAGCCGCTGTTGCTGCTGCCGCTGCTGCTGTTGCTGCTGTTGCTGCTGATGTTGCTGTGGTGTTGCAGCCACTGTTGTTGCCCCTCGACGGTGGCGTCGTTTTCCGTATCGCCACAGTCATCACGTTTATGTCGCCGCTGCCGCATGTTGTAATTGTGTCTGCATTAGAAACAAAAAAAAAATGTTAGAATCCTATAAAAACAAATCAAATATACTCTGTTGTTAAACAGAAGAAAATCCTGAAAATCCTGCAGAAGCAGACAAGGTCAGTTAAATACGTCCTCATCTCCTCCTACCTTTATTTTCTTTTTTGGAACACAACTAACTGGCAACCAATCGGAAATTGCAAATTATCAGACACTTAAAATATAAAATACGTATAAATACATATTTTCTGAACAAGAAAACGAGCTATATCAATCTGTCTCTCTGTCTGTTACTATTGTTTCTTTCAATTGTAAGTTTTCTTAATCTTTCGAGATTTACAACAAAGGGAGATTTTTCATCAATTTGCCACGCCCCCGCGGACGCAGCCAAGAAATCTTAATACTTGAATTGACGCCGGTATATAGGAGTATATATTCCAAGTTTCAAGTCTCTAGCTTCAAAAGCAGCAAAAATAACTGCGTTCATACGAACCGAAAGGAGGGAAAACAGTTTTTATATATATGATTTATAACTTTCGACTAACTCTGTGCGTTATTTGAGAGTGGTGCTGCCGCAGCATTGAGCTTGGATTCTGGGGATGCGCTGCGCTGGAACATGGTGCTCGGATTGAAGAGGGTGAGCAGCTTGTCCACCGTCGTTTGGTTGGCAATCCACGAGGATTTGCGGGCGCGTGTTGCTGCGGTGTTGACTGCCGCAGCGACTGAGAGTGCCGCACCCGCAACAGAATCTTTGGTGAGCGTGATATCGTTGTCCCCAAAAACAGCAATTGGGCATATTTTGGCGGCCAGCATCGGCGCCGGCTCCGGGCTGCTGGAGTTGTCCAAGAGATCGGTGGAGGCGCCGCTGCTGCTGCTGCTGCTGGTGCTGCTTGTGCTAGCTGCACTGGACACGGGCGAGGTGCTGCATGAACTGGATGAGTTGCTGGGCGAGTTGCTGGGCGACAATTTCTGCTCTGAAGTCTGCTCCCCATTTGTACTTTGTTCGTGTGCGTTCTCTGGTGATGGCTCCACAATGATCACGCTGCTGACAATTGTTGCTGGTTCAGTTGCTGGTGCTGTTCCTGTTCCTGTTGCCGCTGTTGCCTCAGCCAGCTGAGCGGCGGCGGCGGCTTTGCGCGCCGATTTGAGCATCGGCGTCGGCGGCAAGTGAATCGGCGGCGTCTGCGGATCCTCATAGATGCGCGAGACCTGGAAACGGGTGCGCGGCGACACCGACAGCCGCTTGACGGTCTGTGTGGATGAGGTGACCGATGCCATCGATGGCAGCGAACTGGACGTGGGCAGCGTCAAGCTGCTCTGCCCGCTGCCGACGCCGCTGCCCTTGTCACCAATGGCGGCATTACCGTTGCTTGGTATCGACATGCAGCTGCTGGCCGAGCGCGGCGTCGTCGGCGGATGCTGGGGCGGCATCTGGGCCAGCGGCGAGGTCAGCGGACTGGCAATCTCGTTCACGCGCGACACATGAAAGCGACTGCGATTGGGGGAGGAGGACGGCGAGACCGTGGGCGGACTGGGACCCGGCGAGCGCAGACGGGAGTTCGTCTTGCGTCTAACCTCCAGTTTGGCGGCCGGCGTTGGCATTGCGGTTACTGCTAGCGCAGCGGTCACAGTGCCAGTCGCTGCGTCCACCAGCGGCCGGCTGTGGCACGTCAGCGATATCTTCCGCGAGCCCAAGTAGTAACCGCCGCGACACCGATTGATGATGCCAACATTGCTGCTGCTGCTCTTATTACTGCTGCTGTTGCCGTTGCTGCCGCCACCGCCCACGTTCGCCGCCTTCTCCGCCAGCTCCAACTCCTCCGCCTGCATTTTCTCGTTGCGCGAACACATCGAACGCACCGTTCCCAGCACCCGCGTGTAGTCCAAATGCGCATCGCTGCCAATCTGCAAGTGGAAAGCAAACAGGATACCCCAAAAAAAGGGTATTTTGTTTTTATTAATGAAAATCAATGAACGTATACCCCTCATCAAAAATTAAAATTATGTGTGGTATGTGCATTTGTTTGTTTCATTTCTTTTTTTCAATTGTTTAAGAAATACCAGATAAATATTTAAGTACAAATAAGCCTAAAAAAATATTATAATAAAGTTTATTGCAATTTTTCCTTCAAAAAAAGTTTAATTAAATTCTGGCAAATGATTTTAATTGTGTATATTTAAATATCTGGCTTTGCTTATAAGTAAATCAAATGTGAAATAAATTTGAAATAATTTTCTTCAGAAATATGCGTTTTTAAAAGCTGAAAATAGGAATCACGTTTGAGCTTTAACTAATGGGTGAGAAAAATTAAAAATAGGCATTAAAAATTGTATTTATTCTTCAACAAGATCTTCTCGTTTGATTCTTGGCTTTGTGATTCTTAATTTATTTTCTTTTTTATAGAAAAGTTTCAAAGATTAACAAGTTTCTCAACCAAAAAAAATTTTTCAAGTGAAATTTCTGAATAAAAGAGTTCTATTAGCACATAAATGTTATTATGTTATAGTAATAATAGTTTTTATTTTTATATATTTTATGATTTATTTTGTTTTTGGGTGTAAAAAAGCAAAAAGTTCCTTACAAATTTATAGTTGTATAAGGAACAATATTTATCGTGCTCAAAACTTTTGTGTTTCTTTTTATTTTTAGCTAAAGTAATATATTTTTTTTTAATTAACAAATCGGCAGCAGCTGCAGAGTTTTGCATTGTTAGCAATGTTAGCGTTTTAATATTATTAGCAAGCCAAGATTTCTTTGCAGAGAGGAGGCAGAGAGAGGCACGAGAATATATATTGCTGGATGATTTGGGATTTACTTACGCTGTCCTGGGGCATTGGCGTTGGCGGTATAACATTTACAATCGGCACTATTGGTAACTTTGCGATGAACGAGTTGGTAACAATAATAACAACAAATTACAGCACAAAACAAAAATGATTCAATTAAAAAACAACAATTAACGCAACACACAAAACGCACAACTGTACGCAACTACAGTATAGGATATATAGAAACTGATATCTTCGGTCAAAGCCAAAGTTAAAAATGTCAATAACACAGCGCAAAGGCAACGAAAGATCGGTAGAAAGGATCGAAAATTTTTATATATATTTATCTTTCTAAAAAAGGTTTAAGATTCTAAATAAAGGTATGTTTATATATAGTCAAAGCCTGGGTTCGAAGACACATGGGATCAAAGATATTTATATTTCCAAAAAAAAAAAAATTTAAGATTCTAAATAAACATAGGTTTATATAGTCAACGCCTGGCTTAATCTTTTTCGTAAATTTAAAAACCCAAAAATTTGTTGAAAAACATTATAAAATGTTTTTTGGCTCACTTTGACTAATGGTTTAAGCTTTAAACGTTAACTTGGAAGGCATAATTTTTAACATTTATATTTTCATTATATGATTTTTTTCACTGCCATTTAAGAATTGATTACTATATTCTTGTATTTACTGCATTTTTGTAAATCAAAAATCATTTTAAGTTCCTTTCAAAATAATTTGGGGATCTGTTAAAGAGGAGATTGTCAAAAAAAAACATTTGTTAAGTATTTTTAAATGTTTATAGAAAAGTCTATTTGGGAATTATTATTAATGAATGATAAATACTGTGAGCTGTCTGAAAAGTGATTGAAAGCCAATTCAAAAGTGGTTAAAAATTCCGTTTCTATTTACAAACTTTGTAGCTAAAATTCAATATATATAATATATAATAATATATTTACTGTTGTAACTGTCGTACGACCCGTTCAATCTCATTCTTTATCCTTAAAAGACTGTAAACCCACTTGGTAATATTTTATAATAATTTAACTAATTTGTGATCTCTCTCTCCATTTGCTTGGCCCATGTTATTGACATTGTATACATACATATATATAAAAATGAAAACCTGAAAGAGGTCAGCAATTGGGGGTCATATGAGAGACATAAATAAGTACGCATCTTGGGCTTGGTTCAGATTGGAATTGTTTCACATTAGCCATATTGATATATGGGTGACTTACCGTCAGACGCTTGGGCTCATCGTTGATGTCAATCTGGGTGATCGTCTTGTTGGATTTGAGCACCTCGGCAATTATGTTCAGACTTTCCACCTCTAGTTTATTGTCACGAATGTCGATGCGCTGCAATTTGCTGTTGCCGCCAAAGGTCAAAATTGAGGCGAGCGTCTCGATGCCTTTGGCGCTGAGATGGGCGCTCTGGAGTCCCAACGTGGTCAGCGTTGTGTTCTTGGTGAGGCTGTCTTTGATGGTGGCCACGAAATCGTTGGACAAACAGTTCTTGCCAATGTTGAGCAGCTCCAGCGAGGAGCTGCGTGACAACAGCTGGGCAATGCAGGGACCGCAGTCCTTGGTCAGATTGTTGCTCCACAGGGCGAGCGCCTTGAGGCCGCTCGGCGGGCGATTGGCCGCGTCCATCGAGGCGTCGACCAGTTGCCGTCGGGAGAGCGTATCGTTCTTGGTCAGCTTCTCGGCGAGATGCGGATCGGCGGCACTGCTGCTGCTGCCATCCAGCGAGTTCTCGCTGCACAAACTGTCCGAGCTCTGGGAGCGATTCCGGGTGGACTGGTTGAGGTAGGCGCAGCTGGACTCGGTGCGACGCAGGCCGCTGCTGACGCCGCCCGGTGATGTTGATGGCGGCGGCGGTGTCGGCGTCGGACTGGGACAAGGACTGGCACTGGGCTCCTTCTCCAAAGCCGCAATTGTTACCTTCGGCGCCGCCGCCGTCGCCACAATCACCTCCGGTGTCGCCTGTGTCGTCGTGGGCGTGGCTGCCTCCGCCTCGGCCACCACCAGCAGACATTCGGTGGACTCACTGGCTATGGTCGCCGTCTCAATGGCCATCTCCTTGACGAGATCGTCCAGCCGGGTGCTCTCCAGTGAGACGGACAGACGGCTGAACTCATCCGGCAAATGGCGACTGATGTCGCCCTCCGAGGCGCTCTCAAACGCCGAATCCGTGCTGTGCGTATCCTCGAAATCATCGCCAGCCTTCCCATTCCGATTCATGTCCAGCGGCCGTGACCCGCTTGGCCCCGCCAATCCGCCCCCATTGACGCAGTCGCTCTCCTCGGCGGTCACCTCGTAAACGGTTCCGGATCCGGCACCGCTCGAACTAACGGCAACTGTTGCTACTTCAGTTGCAGGTATTTGGTTTATCATAAGATTACTAATGTGGTTGTTATTATTATTATTATTATTATTGTTGTTGTTGTTGTTGTTGTTGGTGTTATTGTGGGAATTATCATTGTTGTTATTCTGTACACAGGTTTCATTGGGTTCAACGGTTTTAGCCTCTGTTGAGGGTGTAATATCTGTAAAACGAAATCATATCAAAATATTACAATTGATACAAAATCTATTATCAGACCTGACTATATTTGTTATAAGCCTACACGTTGAATGGGTTAATAAATTCATAATGCTTTAAATACAAAATTTGTAGTGTAAGAAAATTAAAAATAATGCCAGGTGTAACCGACAGCGCAATACTCGTTCATAGTGCGATCAACAAGTTTTCTAACTAGCCGTTAAATTGAGAAAGATGTATATATGTATATTCTTTTCACTTTGTGAACGTGTATAAAATTGGAACTGAATTAACGAAAAACAAAAACTATGATTTACGTTTTACCCCTGCAGACATATAGAGAATGTGCACAATTTAACTAGATATATTTTATATAGTAGTTGAAAGCTGTTTATCACAAAACAAAATATTATTTCTGATCGAGTTATATGCTATAATTTTCAAATGTTGATATGGTTCTCCTTATATGTATTATTGGAATAACACAAATGTTTTATACAAAATCTAAATTTTTAACGAAACTTTTCTAATGCCCTCTGCAAGGGTATAAAAACAAAGAAGATACTCTAAAAAGTAACTAAAAAGAGTATAAGAAATAAGCAACAATAACAACATTATTAACAAATTGTATCTAAATAAGAAAATATATCTAATAAAAATCTAAAAACTGTGTCTATTGTGGATTTTAAGTTCGGCAAGCTTTTGGACGTTTAAATTTTCCTTAGAGTGAAAATAGAAACGGGCCTAAAATGTAAAATAATTGTAAAGTGGCCTGCAAAAATTTCAGTACATTCTGTTAGTAATATTTTGAAAGTATTTTATAAAAAAGAATTGAGATATTCAATTGATTTATATTACCACATAAGTTGCGTTCATTTTGGGAACTTTGCTGCTGTTGTTGTTGTTGTTGTTGTTGTTGCTGAAGCGCTGGATTCAGCTGCTCCAGGATTGGACTAACGGCCACGTTTGCAGTTGACTCATCCGTGGATGCTGCCGCTGCTGTTTCTGCTGCTGCTGCTGCTGTCGTTGCTGCTGTTGGCGACTGCAATTTGGCAGCAGCAGCATCGTAAATTTCATTGCTGATCTCACTGATATCCTCGGAACAGCAGGCGGCTAGTGTATCAGTGGATATATTGGTGGATGGGGCCTCTTCGATGCTGATGCTGTTATCGCTGTTCATCGAGAGCAGTTTGTCCAGCATCGATTGTCCCGTCGCACTCTGATTGCCGCTCCTCAGAGTGCGCACCGTCTCCTCCGTATTGTCATCCTCCGTTCCATCGTTCTCCACATCAACCAGCACAGCAGCAACAACGGCGGCGGGTTCACTAATGCTAGTTTCTTCATCAGCCGCTGCTGCTGCTGCCACAATTGGCTCGACTGCTCGACTCTCCACAATTTCACTGGCCTCCGGCTTTGGGCTAGTTGCAATCGTAGTCGACTCTGGCGGCACTTGGTTGCTGCACTGCTCGCTGTGGCTCTCCGTCGACGCCGGCGCAGCTGCAGTTCCAATGGGCGACACGACTGTCTCATCGTCCTCAATGGCCTGCGCCCGCTGCAGCGGCAACGCACTGCGCCGTTCCAGTTCGGTGGCCTGCATGATGAGCGCCTGGACCAGGTACATGGCGCCCTCGTCGCGTATGTTGTTGTTGCTAATGTCAATCAGCTCGATGCTGTGATTGAAGCGCAGCATGTCCGCAATGTGCTGCGCATCGGTGCAGTCGAGATCATTGTAGCCCAGCCACAGCTCCTTTAGCTTCTTGTTGTGGTACAGCTTGCAGCCTGGAAGCACAAAGGATCAAATGAGGCAGAAGAATGCCATTCACAACACAACTGTTATTTACATCAATCATACATCATTGTTATATTCATTACATTATTTGTGCAAATTCTACTTGATTTCGACTGACTTAAAGCAAAAAGTCGGATAAAAAACCACTGAGTAAAAAGAGAGTTAACGATATTTTCCAAACAATTTTTATTTTTAAAGAAGTTGAAAACTGGGATGTAGAATCAATTTAGAGATCAAACCATGATCAAAATGGCATGGATTGTGAAAATCGGTTCAGTTTTGACAAAGTTATGGGAGTTTGAAATATGGGAGCTATGGATCCGAGAACTTCACATGTCAAAATTTTTGTTGATTTTGACAT
>SCDS01002022.1:0-13008 GCA_004149465.1 Drosophila nigromelanica
TTGGCCCCCACTACTGAAAAGAGATTCTTGATTTGCTCATAAACCAAATGTATGATCGGTATGAAATTTTCAGAACTTAATAAGCGCATCAAAATTTATTTATAAACCAATTTGCAAGACTGTAGTATTTGTGGTTTTTATGGTTTTATCGATATTGGGGGCGATTGGGGGAAGGTATCCAAAACCTGAAGCATTTAAAATCTCCGTATGCTTACAGGAATATAATGATATAAAATGGCTCTAGATTTTATAGTTTAGGGGTTAAGCTTAAAAAACTGGGCCAAAAACACGATAAATATCGATAATAAGAAAACGGAAAGAGTTATCGGTTTTTTGAAATAAACTTGATCTGCGTATGGTATATACGAACCGAATGAGTCCAAGATCAGCTTTCTAGCTTTTGTAGTCTCTGAAATCGGCGTGTTCATACTGACAGACGGACAGACCGACGGAAATGGCTAAATCGACTCGGCTAGTGATGCTGATCAAGAATATACTTTATGGGGTCGGAGACCCCATTATGCCCTTTTTACCAGTTTTCAATGGGTTCAGGGTATAAAAAACAATCAGCTTAACAAGACCGTAAATAAGATCCTCCAAATTTCAAAAAGTAAACAGGCCGATATCGGCCAACTTTTGAAACCCTTGCAACTCGCAATAGAATGTTAACCACAGAAATAGGAAATCTCATGCCCACTCTGACTCTCGAAAAAGTTAATGTAATAAACCCAGCCATTGTAGATTACTCTGATCATACAACAATCCTCACTGACCAAGTCACAGGAACTTAAATTACCGACATATTGAAAGTGTCTAATATTAAGGTAGATCGTAAGGATAATGTAATAATCGCCCATAATGGGTCAACACTCCAACTCCGTGACAACCTGGTAGCCGTAGCGAACTGTTCGCAGACGGCAACAGCCCTCCTCAATGGGGGAGAACCAGTAATTCTCCCAACATAATCATCATAATCAACGATTCAATTGGATCACCCTGCCTGTATCGACGACGTAGGACTACGAGCTCATCTCGAGGAAGAAGAAACTGGTTAATTTATATATGAAACGCTTACAGCTTTATATATGCTTTATCACTGAAATATGTTTTTTTTATTTATATAGATGCACCAACTTGTGCTCAAAACCAGCCAAAAATTTACGGTGTTGCAAAACAGGAAGAGGCACAAATAAAGTGTGTTGTTGATGCAAATCCTAATGAAGTAAATTTTAGTTGGACTTTTAATAACTCTGCAGAGAGCATTGATGTTGCGACAAATCACATTTATCGTTTGGGTAATTATGAGGAAACTTTGTAGATCTATTTTTTAATAACATAATTTATTTGTTTTAAGGCACGACATCTATTTTAACATATACTCCAATCACTGATCTGGACTATGGTACACTCCTGTGCATTGCCACAAATAAGATTGGCAGACAGCGAATTCCCTGCATATTTCACATAATTGCTGCAGGTAATATATAAAATAACATCGGCAATAGTGGAAAACTTATATTATTAAAACTAAAAAATTTAAATGAGTCGAAATTGCTTTTATTTTTACTACTACTAACACAAACAAGTGAAAACGTTGAAATCGGGTATAACCGATTGTGCAATATTTGCTTACAAGTGTAAACTGGTAGATCTCTAAAGAGTAGATTTCTTGTTGAGAAATTTCCTATCCGTGCTGGAGTAACAAATTGACTTCTTACATACTTCCTTCAACTTCAAATAATGGCTGGGCAACCAATATCAATCTGAAAAGATTTGGTGACTCCTCTTATTTCCTTGTCACGGATATGTCTTAAGTAGGACTCAATAGCGTGGATCTCAAATTGAAAAGTACTGGGTCCAATGCAATTGAAATTTGGCCTTATGATCCCCACACTTACCTTGAGTTTTTAATCCGTCTGTGATCTGTAATAAGAGTGCAAAATTTCGCACCGAATAAAAATTCTGTTTCCTAAAATCCGTTCTGTCACTGATTATTCCTGCTAGTTACCCATTTGAGGGATTTATCCTCACAAGGTTGAAAAGGCCGTTGGTCACCAGACGAGGGCGGCGTACGTGACAGCCGGCATGACCATCATTCTATAGAGCCATCCGATGGCGTTTGAGTTTAACCTCTACTTTTTACCTATGCCCACGTGGCATGAGCTACTGCGTTTATCATTTAGCCTAAGTGAGAGTTCAAGTCGAGTATCTTATCTACATATATCTAGAGCTGTCTGACATCGATGTTGCACCGTTTCGGGAAAAGAACGATAATCACCTTCTGACGTTTGATATTGAGACTCATATCTGTTCAACATCCAAGGGCCGTGTTAAGTGCCGTTTGCCTCAATTCGTTGAGGGTTATGCCGAATTTTCCGGTGACGATGCTTAGCTCTGATAGTTAATCCATTACCAGTGATAAGAGAAGGAGAGACAGGACCTGAAGGTGGACACGCTTTGACCACTCGGAAACTGTTCAGTGAAGATCTTATGCCTCGGTGTATAATTCTCTTCATCCAGTAAGTAAAGAAGGATGACGCATAGCGCCTTTGTTGATCAGCTTTTGATGAAGGTGAATTAGATATTTTGCAGGGAATGGTATCTTGTTATCTGCACCGGATAGGCAAGTACAGGCGTTCTTGCCTAATTTGTTTACTAATTAGCCTATTCGGCAACAGATAATAATTTAATTATAGTTTTTATAATTTTTGAAACCTGCGGACATATATTATTATATTATATTATTATATTGAGATGATAATATAAATATATGTGAACATAAATTGGAACCGTTCAAATACAGCCACACATAAATACAGCCGCACGAAAACGGTGCTACAGCGCGAAAACGGTGACAATCAGAAAACAACGGTGGAAACTCCTAAATATTATTGCTACTGTATTTTTGCGTCTACTTTTCTGAGTTTCGAAGAGCTGCGCATCATCGTTTTTCACTTAAGGGCAGTCATTAACTCTAAACTTTTGTTTTGCATTTTGGAATATCCAGAAAACTTTAAAGTTCGCGTACCGGCAAATTTGAAGTTTGTTGAGGCCACTATCTACGTTCAGAAGCAAGCTGCTGGCGTATCAATGATATCGATGCCGATTTTCCTTCGATCTTTGGCTATATCGCATATCTCTCAACTCGTATGTTGGCTATATCATACAGTTCATCGCCCTTTTCAATTTGTTTATATTCGCTTAAAATCGTACTTGTTCACAACAATCATTATAATTTATGTTCATTTGCAAAATCTTATTATTTTAACGCTCTTAAGTGCTAACAAAAAAGCATGTTAGCCCAAAAGATATATAATAGATAAATTAATAAATATATTAAAATACTATAAATGCCCTATGTATTAACTTATAAAATGTGGCTTCATTTATATTTGTGATTTTTAATTATTTTATAATAATTAAAAACAAAAAAAGCAGCCGAACACAATATCATAGTTTTTTTTTTTATAAATAATTAAAAATATTTCAATATCTGGTATAACTTCTGATCTATAATCAATTTAATTCGCTTTGGTATGGATTTTATCAGGTTTCGTGTGACTTCCGGCGTAATTTCAGCCCATTGCTCTAATGCTATTTTTAGGTCGAATTTGTTGGATATTTTCCGTTTTCGGGACAGTTCCAAATCAGCCATGCCGGATTTATGTTTCGGGTCATTGTCTTGGTAAAACCTGAACCCATCACGAATGCCCAGATACTCCGTATGTTCAAGGTAATGAAACAGATCCATCGTTTTCCCAGTAAACTCTAAATTTCCAATGAGAGAGTTAAAAATATAAAATTTGGACTCATTAGCATACATGATCCTTGCTCAAGTGCTCCTTAATAAATTTTATCCCGCACATTTTTACGCCGATAGTTTTAAGTTTTCCCGATCAAAAAAACCTTTCTTCCGTTGGATACAGGAATGTACACCCAACTAAAATAAGAAAATGAGTGGACTAAGTATGTCTTCTATGCTGTGTGCAACAGGGCCGGTAAATCTGGGCTTACCTGACCTTCTCAGACTACGTTAAGCTGACGGTTCAGTATCTTCATTATTAAGTTGATTGTCCGCGTTTTTAACAGAACTAGGAAAATGAACGTGAAGCAGTATCAGTAACAATATCATTTTCCATCAATCCTGTGTGTCAAAACAATATTTTTTTTTTTTTTGGTGCGTCACTCTATTAGGTGACCCTCTAGATAATACTTTTTACAATCTTGCTTCTGAACGAATTGAAAAGAAGTTCCACTTGGCGTGGGAGATTAAATCAAATACGCTGGTGGACGGTTGCCTTATTGGAAAGCCGCCGATTTTTAAAGAAACTGGAAACAGAGGCTAGTATCTTCCATGGTTGCGTTTTTAAAAAAAGTTTTCAACCACTATTATATTTATATAATTCACTACGTAAAAAAATAAAAATTTTCGATGAGGTGCTGAACCTCCGTCGGCGATGCGTCGTCGGTGTCGACACAATCTGTCATACAAAAACTTTCATTGTTCAATTTATTCCTTGAACATGGCTACCAATCATTCATGGTTCTTGCATGATTTGTTTGGCGGAAATCCTGCACAGTGAAGCTATTGCTGATCTAGCGTAATTCGTTTGTACTCGTTTCTACTTTGTGGAGCGTTGTGTAGTTCGTTCCCACGAACACCCTACAGTAGCTTGAACGCCTTGAGCCACATTGTACCTTGTGCCTTGTTGGCTGACATGCGCCGTTGCTGTGTTGCCCCGGTTTGCTTGCGCTCCGTCGTGGTCCGCTCCCCCAGCGTCTATACTGGTTGAGGCCACCTATAGTATATGTAAATATACATGTGATCTGTCTCTAGCTCTTAAAATAATAAGGGATATACGTAAACAATTTGAGGTTGTTATAGATTTTTATCGATTTTAGGAAATCGGTGAAAGTCATTTGAAAGAAACGTCATCTGCGAGTGCCATATAGGAGTCAAAATTTGAAGTCTCCAGTTCTTATAGTTTCCGATATCTATGCGTTCATTTAAAAAGACTGACAAACGGACATGACTAGATCGCTTCGACTATTCCTGATAAAGAATAAGTATACACACTTTATATATCGGACATGCCTACTATTACCTGGTACATAGCTTTGCACAAAACCATTTAGTCCTTTTTAATTGGGTCTCACGGCATTATGGAATTTCCGGTATCAATGTTGAAGACGGGCTAACTAGGGGCAGCATAATCGCTTTTGCTTCGCATTCGTAACGGATGTGTTATTTTTCTTGCACTTCGAAATAATCCATTTTAAACTTTTAAACTCAAGATTAAATTGGTGAATTTTGACGTATAATTGTTTTTGTGGCTTTGTGATACATCGGTTTTATGCAACACAAAGTTGGACCTACAATATACATAAAAAAATATTTCTCTAACTTGTGTTTGTATACAACAACAAAGTGCAGCGCAAATATACTTGTTGTCTTGTGCGGTTTGCATTGTTATGGCTCTTAACTTTACTAATCTACCTTATCCCGCTCTGCCGTGTTTTAAGCTAATATTGTGGTTGGCATTGGTCACGATTTTTCTCTCTTATTACTGATTCCGTTGCGGTTATTTCTGATTTCTTACCGCGGAGGCGTTCTAGTGGGTGTGGCCGGGATATCAACCATGCAATCATTGGGGGAGGTCACCAGCTATCGACATAACAAATTTGGTGGCTCTATCTTCAAAATTGTGGAAAATATTCACATTTTATTGATTTGCGACTTGAGGTGTATCGACATGTTATCGAATTGCCAGCCTCCCAGTGGGCGTGGCACAAACGTCTTAACGCTTTGTCTGAGTAGGATAACTACAAGTATACATCCAAAGTTTCAATTCTCTATTTTCAATAGCGCTGAAAGAAGTTCATCCAGACGGACAGCAAATCGGATATTGCACAAACCCAATATACAAGTTTCACTTGGTGAACTAGTATAAAAACAAATGAGATTGCTCTAGTCTGGACCGCAAGACTAAAAGATACATGTCCACTTGAACCGAGCATACACTGAACATACTGAACCTCGAACCTGAATTAATAATTATCAACGAAAAAAGATTGATTCCACACTGGGGCTCGAACCGCCGACCATTCAGCCTAAGCCAAACAACTCTTACACTTCCTACACACTTCCTTTTGGCTTTGTTGTGATAGGATTCAACTTAATCATTGCAAAAAAAATTCCAAGAAAAATGCTAGACAAAATTGGGAATTTTTATATATGAGTGCACATGAACACCGAAATTGCTTGCACTTCAGCCAAGCAGCTGCGCTTGGCCCCCAATACGGAAAAAATACTCTTGATTTGCTCGTAAACTGAATGTATGATCGTTATAAAATTTTCAGAACTTAATAAGAGCATCAAAATGTTTGTGGTTTTTTTTTTTTGGTTATATTGATATTTGGGGCGATTAAGGGGAGGTATCCAAAACTCGATATATTTAATTTCTTCGTATGCTTAACGCAAACATATTAAAAAAAATTTGTTGGCTTTAGCTTTTATAGTTAAGGAGTTATGCTTATTAAATCGGGCCAAAAAAGCGATAAAGAATACGATAAAGATTTATCTATCAAGATAGACAGATGACATGGACATGGCTGAATCAACTCGGCTAGTGATGTTGATCAAGAATATATATACTTTATGGGATCGGAGATGCTTCCTTCTGCCTGTTACATACATTTGCACAAAACCATTATACCTTTTTAACGCATTTTCAATGGGTTCAGGGTATAAAAATGCCAGGTGCGAACACACGGTTAGATGTGTTTCGATTCTGATGGATGTGGGACAATGTATCGCACGAAAATTGCGTTGTCCTCAATGGCCGCATTATCGATCTGATTGAGTATAAATCAGGTTTAAAGTGGACATGCTAGTCTTGTAAGTATGTTTAAAGGAACATGATGGTCAATTTAAAAACTATTCGATGGTTTCTCTGCTTTGAATAACAGGTTCAAAGGTAGAAATATTTTGAATAAGTCTCCAAAGCATAAAAATTCCAATCATAGGCTGTCTATTGGCCTAAATAAACTTACACAACATCCACTAATATAGAATTAATAAATCTTTCTTCCCCTTTTCCTCTCAAGTGCCGATATACCGGTCGAATCAAATGCTCAATCGACCAGGGCTATAGTTTCATCTATTACTGAAGTTTCTATTTTGAAGCTTGTAGGTGTGCCACAAAAAAAACTATACCACTAACTTATTAAAGAATATACCGCCAAAAAGAAAAATCGGTTTCCGATGGCCATTCCTCCTACTGGTGTTGGTTTGAATCAATTTCCATTTGATGTTATTGGCTTTTCCCAAAACATGATTTAGGCCTGACATTTTTAACTCTGAAATTCTATCTAAAAAATTCTACATTTATAGAAAAGCTCGCACCCTAGTTCGTGGGGGTGGTGTCCTTATTGCTGTTGATGCTGTTTTATCTTCGGATGTAGTAGTATATACTCTAGTTTAAATATAGAACTTGTTGCTGTTAAATTGAACATTCGTGGTATTTACTTTAATTACATGTTCCTGTATTACATGTTAATTACATGTTACTGTATCCCACCTTCTTCAGATATTTCTGTCGTATTCTTTGCATTTCTTAACTATTCACTCTGTCTCCTTTATACTTTCTGATCGGGATTTCCTTGTTGATTCGGGTGATTTTAATATTGCCGGGACTTTTTGGATTACTAATTCCGACTCTAGCGCGTTGACTTCGACGATCTAAAATGGGATGTCAATTCAATGCCATTCCAAATTTTTTGCATATAATGCGTACTGACCCTCTATCATGAATCGCAGAACCTTATCACCCCACTTTGGAGGTGTTTATTGATTTACCTGCCCGGGTGCAAAGCCAAGGTAATATGATTCCAGATTTTGCTAAACTATCTCAGCTCGTATCACAAACTGACTGGTTTAAGCAATACTTGTGTAGGGACATGGATAATTTGTTTGACACATGCGTCCCCGTTTGTAATTCACTTAGGTATATATAAAGTCAAAGATTTACAAGAAGCTTAAGAAAAATGGCTCCTTCTTGGATTACTCTCGTTATCTCATTGATTGATCCCATTTCTCAGTCCCAAACAACCAATGTTATAGGGACTACTTGATTAGTTGTAGATTACAGTTCCAGTGGGATCCTAAGAAATTTTATAATTTCGTTAATGCGAAACGGGGATCATCAATATTACCATCAACCATACTTTATGAAAAAACGGCAGCCGACTCAAATAAGGGTATCGCAGATCTGAATTTTTTTAAATGGCATACAGTTGTCACAATTATCAATTGGCTTTGCCTTATCCTTATCATATATATGACTCAAATTGCATTTTGGGCCCGTGATCACGGAAATTTCATTAGTAGGTGATGTAAGAGCCATCAAACCAGTAATTTTAACGGGACCTGACAGAGTACCAAGCTGTGTGCTTAGGTACTCTATTAAAGGTCTTGAAGCCTGTTGAAGCCTTTGTATAAACTATTTATTTTGTCAATGGGGGAATATTATTTTCTAAACATTTGGAAATAATCTTTTATTATTTCTCTCCATAAAAAAGGAAACAATTCAAACGTTTAGAACTATAGAGGTATTTCTAAGTAGTCTGCTACACTGAACATTTTTAAAAAATGAATAGCTTCTTAACTGCAACAACTTTGTAAAATCATAATTAAACCCTGCCAGTTTGGGCATGTGAAATACGGATCTACCACCACTAACTTATTATAATTCATGTCTTTTGTTATCGAGGGAAATGCAAACAAATGTTTTGTACGCTGATTTGGACAAGGCTTTTGACTACGTCAATCATTTGCTTCTACTTTATAAAATCCGTATTCTATGATTGCCAAATATCTTGAATCTTTGGACCTCGAAACCCCAAAACGTTTATTTTAAATAAATAATGAATAAACATCCTTCTATGATAAGCCACTCTCGGGTACTGATGTATGCCAATGTCGTGAAACTTTGTCTGTCTTTATTAATTCCATTTCTGGTCAAAAGTTACAATCCAAGCTTGACAGTTTTCAAACCTGGTGTCAAGTACATTATTAAATCCTAATTAGAATAAATGTAACTTAATGTATTCTATAGAAGAATACATTTTTTGAATATTCTGTCTGTAATTACAGCCAATTAGTCATTATTTATTAAAAAAAAAAATAAATGACTGAAAGCAAAATTAAAAACGAATATAAAAACGAAAGTGCAGGCTACACTGCAGCCTAATATACAGTGGCTCGCAGCTTATTTTATGCAGCAAAAGTATTAATTTTCAAACCTGTGTACATATACAATCAGAGATGCCAGAATTTAAACCGCCGAGGATAATCTTCAACAATCTCACCTTGCAACCAACAAACAGGAGGAATCTGTTGCGGCATGGTACGTATCAAGCAGTTAGGCTATGACATGCGAACATGGTTCACACTTACAAAAGCAATTATTCTGGACAAATTCAGCCCCGAAATTTGTGAGGAGGATTAGACGCTCACTTTGGAGCAAGCTTTGCGCAAGGCATTAATAATAGATTCAAAAATCGCCACGAAGGCCACGTTGAGCACAGAAGCCGAGGGAGTCAATTTCATAAGACGTTTCAAAATGCGTACAATAGCTTAATAACAACAAAAAGAGGAAGCCATGCAAGTATTGCGGATGGCGCACCCATGTCTCCACAGCATACAAATTCAAGAATAGCACTGGCCAAAACTGCCACAAAATTGGGCATTAGGAAACTGTATGTATATAAAAATAAATCCACAAAATTTTAAAAATAATTCTAATGAATACATATTTAAAATAGATAATGCTAGTCACCGAACCTTCACCTCCACACAGCAGTATACACTACTAGTTAGCGTCCAAGGGCTTAACGTTAATGCAGCATGTGAAACCGGTGCACATTGTAACCTCATACCATACATAATCAATCAGATCAAGTAAGAGTTTTCAGAAATATTTGAGAAATATCTCTTAAATTGTGCGCATACGCCAAAACAAAGTTTGGACTCTGGACCCTTGTCGCTGATGTGGAAAAGCAAGGTAGAAAAACAAACTAAAGGATC
Organism: Drosophila nigromelanica; assembly: GCA_004149465.1. Classification (NCBI taxonomy): domain Eukaryota; kingdom Metazoa; phylum Arthropoda; class Insecta; order Diptera; family Drosophilidae; genus Drosophila; species Drosophila nigromelanica. Next base: position 10,088 of record SCDS01002022.1, read on the forward strand.
TGATAAAGCAAGACATGTTAGAATTAGTAAATAACTCAAATTACCTAGAATTGACGAGATATTCATGTCTCTAGAAGGAGGAAAGCTATTCACGAAGCTTGATCTATCTCAAGCATACAATCAATCGTTTTTACATGATCAGTCACAATTGAGCTCACACATATGTGTTTTGAAAGTGAAAGGATTACCTTTTGGTATAAAGATAGCAGCAGTAATCTTTCAAAAAACAATAGAAACCCGTTTAAGGGGGATTTCGCACGTAGTTGTATATCAAGACGACAGTACGATAACAGGCCCGGACATTAAATTACACCTAGACAATCTTAAAACAGTTTTGTGAAAATAAAAGTTTGTGGGATTAAAACTAAATGAAGACAAGTGTCAATTCTTTCAAGATCTCATATTTAGGGTTCACCATAGACACAAATGGTCTCAAAAACAATAGCGAGAGGACTTCTTGCATCATGCGAGTAACCGTACCAAATAACGTATCTGAGTTTACAGCATTCACTGGCATGGTAAATTATTATTAAAAATTGATCAACCCATTTTCTAAAAAAAAAAAAGTTTAAGTGGACAGAGGACTGCAAACTGGCTTACAAGATCATAAAAAATATGCCTCGTCTAATAATGTGTGCATTTTAATTCAAATCAAGAAATTTTACTTACAACTGATGCATGCAATACTGCCGGCATATTGTGTCACAAAATTGACAATACGCTCAGACCTCTAGCTTTTGTTTCAAAGGCATTTCAAGCAAGTGAAAAGGCCATTGTATTTTCAGTGACCAAGCTTAAGCAGTATCTCTTGGATCAGAAGTTCATTTTAAAAATAGATCACAAGCAGCTTTGCACAATCTTTGGAGAAAAAAAGGACTTACACTCATGGCATCGGCAAGAATTCAAAGATGGACATTAATTTTGTAAGGCATCAATTACAAGATTGAGTACGTCAAATGTTCATCCAACGAAGTAGACCAATTGTCAAGAATGGCACAATTTTCAGAAGAAATGACTAATATCCAAGATAACAATTACAAAATTCCATTAAACGAAAATAATTACGTCCAACTCATTTTTAAAAATTTGGCGATCCAAACCAGACGAGCTCCAGTATTAATAAATGTGATTACCACAATAGAAAGCGGTTCTCTTTTACAATTAAAAAATGCATTTAGGAATTGAAGCCATTTTGCTTTGTCGGAGTTATCGGATGAATATGGATGCTTGTTGTAGGGATATAGAACTGTCATTCCACAAAGTATGCAATCTGACATTCTCAGTTATCTGCTTACGTCTCATCACGGTGTGGTTAAAACGAAAGCACTTGCAAGATCATATATTTGGTGGTCTGGGTTTAGACAGACACATCGAACAGTTAATCGGAGCTTGTGTAACGTTCCAAAAGTCGCAGAAGAGTCCTAAAAAGAGTTGCTTTAAAAATCATCATCTGTTCGTTGTGGCCAAAAAGCATAACGTCACAGTTCGTCACTGTCGAAACACTGTCGTAAGCGATAACGGTTCAGGTGAATTTAAACAATTTTTGCAACGAAATGGCATTGAACACATACTTACTGCTTATGGAAATCCCTCCACCAACAGCCAAGATGAAATATTTCTTAAAACTTAAAAAAATCTATTTACTTAACACTTAAAACTTGTCCGAAAGAAACATTAGGAACAATAAATAACAGTTTTCTAGCATGGTAGATAAACACGAAGCATTCTACTACTGGTGGAACTCCGGCCAAGATATAAAACCAGACTTGACCTATTGAAACCACCCAACCTTAGAGAAAACTTACTAGACGATTAGAAAACAAGCGCTAAATACTACTGTGCTATCAAAAGGCACACAGATCAAATTGTCTAGGATTAGAGGGCACAGCCAGAAGACGCTACAGTTAAGGACAGGGCTCACCTTTGTCCAGACATACCAATACGGGATGATAAGGTGGAGATTCCAACACAAACAAATAAATCTTCAATAAGAAGTCTTACGGTACGAATGGATGGGAGAGTAGTAAAGCAGAAAATAGACAAGTAATTTGAAAAACAGCTAAAAGATAACAATGTAAATGAAATGAGAAATATTAATATGCGAAATTTTGAATTATATATATTAGTCATACATTTTAGTTGTTGTAAATACTGCAGAAATTATAGATGAGCCTGTTATATAGATTAATTAAGTAATTAGCATGTGTAAATGTAAGTCACAAAACAGAGTTGCATATTAGAAAATAACTACATTGAACTGTAATGACTATTAATAAAAAATCATTTCCGTTCTGAACCTCAGAGACTTGTACATATTTTAATTGATTCTAAATTGATTCTTCTGAGTTTGAGTGATTAAACCAGTGCCGAGCAGAAGTACTATGCATTTTTTACCGCTTTCCCTTCAATTCTGTAATACCAAAAATGTTATCCATAACCCATTTCGGATCTTATGTTCCAGTTATAATAATCTTTTCCATATAATAAGTAATGTTAGTTCTATTTCTAGTCTTAAATCTCTTCTCCTATCTATATTTTCGCGATTTTCGTCACCGCACGTTATCCGGTGCAACCCGCAGTCGGTTGGGCGGGAGGTGGGTTGCATTTTGCCTGTGTCCGCGCGTTAATAAGCCAGTGCTTGGTATCATTGGGCCACTTGAATATACTGTCGTTAGTACATCTACGTCCATTAATATACCCGCGACAAATAAACCATAATGTTTTTGGGTGTTCACTAAGGATGCAGCAAATTAATTACATGTCGATAAACATAGAATGACACATCGATAAAAGTTATATAAGTTAACTGATAAGTTAATATAATAATTGTTGTGAGATTGCACTAAGCAATCCAAGCGTTTATAATTGTTCGTTGGGTTGCCTTATGCAATCACAGTGCCAAGCGTCTGCATCAGCGCGCT
>SCDS01002024.1:793-13216 GCA_004149465.1 Drosophila nigromelanica
GCTCAAATCGATACGCAATTCAAATCGATAGCTTCAGTCTAACAACAAACGAGCTGCGGTAAGGTTGTTTGGGCGAGCGCGCGCGTGCATTGCCAAATCAAAAAGAATACTTAAATTAGCGAAGTAGCTTTTAAATTACCAGCGACCGCTTGCCAATTTTTACGCAGCTCAGAAATTGCGTGTACATTGATATAGCTGCGTAAAGTTTGCAAACGTTCATTCGACACAAGCGATTTACAATTTACAGTTGAATTCGCAGAAGTGAATAATTTGAAATGTGGTCTGAATTTAAGCGCGTATTTTTTTTTTTTTTCTTAAAAGTGCACTGGACAGGGAAAATTCATGGAAAATTGAGTTAAAGTTTGACAGAAATACTTTATGTAGGCTCGCAGCATCCTTCTGGAGATGTGACGTCATTCGCGCTACTTTCCGTGTCCAGTTAGTGTGTGTGTGTGTGCGAAAGTACTCTGTGTGGATGTGTATGTGTATGTGTGTGCCCTGCTTGGAATTAGAACAAACTGTTCATTTATTACGCACTGCACTTGTAGCTGGAACAAGTCCTTGAACATACCTCACCCCTTCCCTTTTTCACTCCCAACATCTACTTTCAGCTACCAAGGCCACAGGCCTTTGTTATCGCAGTTTTTATCGTGCTTTCAATTCATATTCGGGCTTTGATTCAATTGATATACCGTTAACATTTAATTCGAATAGCGGCATTTTAATCAGATTGTTTTTCTTTCCTACAATTTTAGCCTCTACAAAAACTAAACTCAAAATACAATTTAGCATTTGAAATAAAAATAACAAAAAAAATACAGGTGAGTAAAATTAGCATTTTCAGCAAATATATTAAAATATATATTTAAAAACATTTAAAGTTGCAAATAAAATAAGAAATTAATAAATTTGAAAATTCAGAAATATAAATTTTCCAGGAATTCAATTTTTTAAGAAAATTTAAATTTAAAGTAGAAATTTTATTTAACAGACGATTTCTAAGAATTTATTTTATTGATTTCCATTTTTAAACACTGATAAGAACATGTGAAATTTAATTTTAATTATAATAACTCGCAGAAATTGTATTATTTGTTCTTAATGATGCTAATAATATATGTATATCTTTTCTGCATAGAACGTACATTCTTAACGTTTAGCTCAAGCTTGCTTTAAGCTTTTATATAGCCTTAGGTTTTTTATTTTCATTTTTATTTATTTTTTTTTGGGTTTGTCTTTTAAGCAAATTGTATTTTGGCCACATTAAGACTTCAAAGTTTTTGAGCTAATGAATTTTTAATGTGCTCCAAAAAATCCTCCAGCAGTGTCTACTAAGTGCTCCAAGAGCCTTTGGAAACAGGAAGAAGAAGAGTAAGAAAATTCACATAAATTTAACAGCAAAATGCGGGCAGCCTAGAGTTGAGAAAAGTATTCCAAAATTTGCGCACCTCAAAAGCCGTTGGGAGGCTGTAAATAATGAAACACCAGACAAGCGCCAGACTGAACAACAACAACAACAATGTGTAAAAATGTTGTGGGGCATATTCCAGCTACACAAAAAAAACAGGGGGTGTGGGGAACCCCCCGTGTTTGTGGAGTACATGGAAAGTTGCAGCTCTCAGAGGAATACGAGGACATCATAATCAAAGGCTTTTATTGCGCCATCAAATAACCAGAAAACTGTTAACTCAAGCGTTCGAGCGAGGGATTGAGTGTGGGGGTTGAGAGGGGATAGACAGTAAAGTGGCTGAGGCTTTTTTTGGTAGAGCGCCTGTTATTAGGCCAGGCTGGAATAGTATGAAAAAGGGCCGGAAACCGGGCACAGACAATTTGCCTAGGCACGTTCGACCTAATAAGCAGGCGTACGGAGGGGTATTAAGGGGCAGGGGGCTGTACAAAGGGGGGCCAAAGGCAGTTAGTGAGCAAAGTGCTTCCGTGTTGGAGGCCAAATCGATTTTTATTGATGTACACAAGTTGAATGCACCGAGAATTCGATTTAGTTTTTCGTGGGGCGGGAAACCAATGGAAGGGGGGAAGGGGGTGTTCTGGGCCACCCAATTCAGGGGTTGCTGGCGGAACACTCCTGCTCTCAAATTGATTGCAACAGCGATAATTCTTAAACATATAAACATATTTGTATGTACTCCGTATTTACAGTGAATGCTCCACTAACAGACTTCCTTGGCGATAGAACATTTACAATTATTTTAATTAAAACAGAAAAGTTATTCAGTACTATTTGAATTTTATCAATTACATGCATAGGAATAAGTTTAAATTTTAAAATATTTTGAAAAATGTATTATATTTTGTTTGAAAAGATTTATTTGTTTAAAAAGTTGTTTAAATTATTTATATATTTTGTTTTACTTAACAAAAATGTAATAGCAAAATGCTCTACGATTCTTGTCCATACTAGCGAAGTTTGACTGTATTTAGTGTAAACAAGCAGCGTCTCAAAGTTCAACGCAAGTTTACAAAAGAAGCGACAAAAGGAAGGCAAAACTAAAAAAATAAAGGAAATAAAAGTTGTTTTCTGTGCGTTTTGACACGCACTTTCGTGATATTTGATAAGCTTCCTGATATTTCCTTTTTCTTGTGCTTGTTTTCTGTTTTGAAGTTCTGCCCACGTATTTTGATTCGCCTCAACTATTTATTGCCTTTGGCTTTGCCTTTTCGTGACGCTTCTCTTCTGACTCCCTCTCTTCATTGCCTTCGTTTTCAGCTCAAGTTTGGGAATCTTTATTTTTGGTAGCTTTGCCAAAAACTTGTTTTCGTTTTTTTTCTTTTTTTCTTTGTATGTTCTTCTTTGTTTGCTTTTGGCAACTGTGCTCTATTTTTAATTTTATTCATGTTTTATTAGTAACGTCAAACACTTTTGACATTCAGTTCTGCTTTTTGTTTGGTCTGCTCTTTGACTCGCGGCTTAAACTCTGCTCCGCTCTCGCCACTCCACTCTCTCCATCTCTCAATAAGGTCGAAACAATGGACACTTAATGGCGCCACCAGCTTCAGTGCAAATGATTGTTGTAGTTGTTGTGCTTTGAGCCCTTGGTCGAAAGTTAAGTGTTTTGGGTCGAGTGCGATAAGCTGCTTTTGGCTTTAAGCTGATGGGTTTTGCGGGTCTACAAAGTGAGTCCAGATCCACATCCAGACTCCTGACTGGTGGTAGATTGTGGGCGTTAAATAATCAATCAGCATCAAACAATTGATTGCTGTGGAAAGTAAGAAAATCATGTAAGTGAAAGGAAAATTCAGTTAAACAGAATGAGAAGAAATATGTAGATAAATGATAAGTCGAAATTGTAATCCCACCTGAGTAAATCCGCCGCTAAAGAAAAAATGTATATAAAAAAAATTTTAAACAACTATATTTTTATTTAGAAAAAGTTCGGCTGTTTATTTTTCTGATTAATTTTCGGGTTCGGTTAAACATATAAAAATAACAAAGGTTCCGAGTTCCAACCGATTTGCAGCCTTACAGCCTTGCTTTAAACTTAATAAATATTTTCCTTTAGTAGTAAATATATTAGATCAAAAATAATGCCCTAGATACCGCTGTATGTTCTGACTATGTTCAATGTGATATTCTAACCATTAACTTCTGGCTTTCTTTCTATTTACTCAAAATCATATGCAATTTAAGACATATGGTATGCTGCATATAAAAACAAAATAGTTATAAAGTATCCTTTACACAAGTCGCATTTGCCGCCCAGTCGACTTCGATGACACGACAATGGCGCCAAAGCGCTGTTTGTCCTTCTTCTGTCTGTCTAGGGGGCGTGGGGAGAAGGTGCCGAACAAGTAGATGGAGTGGGCTGTCAAGGATATGAAACTTATTTGCGCCACGCAAACAGCTGAGCAAAAAGAGAGCCGCAGGAAAACAAACTCGTAAACACACACGTTTCAATGAGAAGCAGTTGAAACACAAAGTAAGGAAAAAGAAAGACAAAAATAAACAGCAGGACAATTGCTGGCAATAAAGTGTGGAAAAGGGCAAACAACAAAAATATGATAACATGAGTAGAGTTCCGAGTTAATTCATTTTGTTGTTGGTTGCCCCAACAAAAGCCACGCAAAGCTCGAAAGACAATCGTCCTGGAGTCCTCACATTGTTTGCGGACAGATTGAATCCTTGTGAAGGCCGTCGCCGAAGCCAACGCATGAGTCATCCTCGCAGCGACTGTGCCACTCGCACGCATTACTTTCCTGCCAGTGTCGAATACTCTATATATTTTATAGTGCCGCCGGCTCCACGCAGGAGACCCAAAAACTCATAAATTTGCCCATTGCGCTTGACTTTTTTTTGTTTTTTTCAATTTTGCCTTTGTTGATTATGAAATTTCATTCGGGGCTCAATTAACTTGCGTCGAGCACGCGATTCTGCTGCTGCCTGTTCCATATATATGAAATGATACACATATACATATGTATATAACTACACTGGAAGAACAAAGCACGTGCAAAATATAACTCATAACAAGGTCAATTTTTGTGGGTTCGGTTCATGTTTGGAACCAATGTCTTAGACTCGGTTTGTAAAAATTAAAAATATTTGTATTTAAAAAAATATATATTCACTTATTTTCTAATTAATTGGAAATATATATTGTTCTTTTGGTGTCCTTTTAATTAAGAGTTGATATATCTTCTAGTTTAAATAATACGGTTTAATAATGTGAGAAATGCTTATTGAACATGTTTATTTTTTTCCAAATATTTTTAAATAAAATATTTAAGTATATAATTCTGTAATTTTTCTCTGAGTGTATATACATATATATGTACATAAATATTCGTATATAGTTCGCTGTTGTCGCTGAGTTTTCGCTTGCGGTAGGTTTGAAGGCTCTCTGCCCCTCTCGCTTTCTCTCCCTGGTTGGGGACTTGCTTAATGGCCTTTTAAATATGGCGCCAACTCGCGCAGCTGTCTTGACGCCCGGCCACGCCCCCTTGCCACCCGCAACGGAAATGCGCATTTAAGTTGCCTGAATGAGTTTAAGGACCTTCGGAGACAACAGCATGTCCTGTCGCACGCATTGCCAAAAACAAATCAATGGACTAATTTGATGGACGTCAGCATTGTAGCTTGACTGGTGGGAAGAAGGGAAAGGGAAGCACGCGTCCAGTTGTCAAAGGTCAACATCGAAGGGCGTTGATGAGTCTCAACTGGAGTCAGGCTAAATCGCGGGAGGGTTGTGCGGGTGTGTGTGGGCAATAGTAATAAAGATGATGATATTAGTTTTGAATGCACCGTGAAGCCAAAGGGGCGATTAAAAACTCGGGAATTGTGGAAATAAGATAAATGCATGCTGATAAACTATTATTTGTCATGTCTTGTTGGCTTAACAAGAAGGATAAAAGAATAAATGTCTAAAATAGTTATATGAGAAAAACCATTGCTAAAATAAAAACCAAACCAGAACAACTAAATACATTCTTTTTGAGTGGTAGATTACGAAGCTTTTTATGTGTTTTAGAGAATGATAAAACTTTTTCAGGAACCATAGACATACATTTTATATTCTCTTTATTTCAAGAACTCAACATAATAGGTATTTCCGCATTTTTAGAATTAATATCATATTAAAAAAATTTTATTCAACTCTGTGAACCCAAAAATGATTCATGCGTAAAATGTGCTCTCATTTCCAGGAAAACAATGTTAGTCTTTCAATTAGTTCAGCCTAAACAAATTTAAAGCCATGACTAAACTATACCGCTTCCCTTCTACACAGAACATAGTTACAGCCCTTTTTTGATCTGACATTCATTTAAGCTCAAGATGAAGAAGTCTATCTAGCTTATCCTAATCAGCATACTTTATGAGTGAGCTTTGAGTGTCTGATGTCATCGATTTGCGAGATGTTTGTATTATGGAAATATGGTCAAGACCTTGAGCCTAGCCTCTTTCGTCATCAACGGGGCCAAGTCGATGCGCTGCTCATGACTCAATAATTGATTTTATTTGCCTACTCATAAATGATGAACTTTGTTGTTGTTCTGAATGTTTTTCTTTTTATTTTTTATTTTTTGCATACTTGTGCATTTTTGTGCTGATATTTGGTTTCGTTTATTGAGCTAAATTGCGAACTATTGTTAAAGTATAAAACAATTAGATATGCCTGTCGCATGGGCAACAAGATCTATTATGTAGTTTCTACGAAATTTTTTAGTCTATTGTGTTTTTTCTAATTATAAAGCGTAATTTATAAGTCAGACAGCAATTCAATTATTGAGGGCTTGGATAATATATTTCTTGTCTTTCAGCTGAATATTTTGAGATTATTCGCAAAATGTTGATTGATTGAAATTATGCTGAAATTTATTATTATTTTTTTGTAAAGTTGTTTTTAGTTGAACATGCTTTCTCTTATATGAACAATATTTTCCTAATTTCTGATGATTAATGTTTGTAATTTCTACAGGTAACATAAGGTCATATAGTTCTGCCCCCTACACTTTATTCCAACTTGGATGATAAATTAAAGAAAAGTCTGGTTTTTAATCAGATATGATAATTGGTCCCGAGTTGAATTATGCCACTTGACTAATCACATTTTTGGCTTCCAGTTTTCTTTGCCTTTTTTGTTTTGGCCAAAAATAAACTCATTTGTTACCAAGGAGCTAACTTTGTCGGGTTTCTTGTTAATCATTTGATTTTGTCTGCTAGCTCGGATATCTTTTATCTCTTAGCTCAGAGTCAGTTAGAGATTTGTGCTTCTTCCTTTGGCATGAATCAGCAGCAGCAGCAGCTACTTTGTGGCATGCAGCATGTGTCGGCTGTGCTGCTGTTGCTGCCACGGTTGCTTCTTCTTCTAGTGGCATTGTCCTTGCTGCCATCCTGGACGAGGGGTGGTTTACTCTGCTTTTCGGCTACGTTGTCTGCGCCGCGCTTACAGCATTCACACATTCTCCCAGCTCTGCCCCTGCCACTGTTGCTGTTGCTTGTTGGCACTCGCTACTTCTATTTTTTGGGCAGACAACAACAACAACATCAGGCAGCAGGCAAGGACGGGCAGGACGACGTCAACGCTCATCCTCATCCTCCAGAGCAGACACACGGGGGTTGGCCGTGGCATGCGGCATTCGCTTATATTTTATTATTTATTTTCTATTTCATTCTCTATTACGCGTTGTGCGGCGTTTTGCGGCTGCTTCTTCTGCTTCCAATTTGCTTTTCTGTTGTGTTCGCCCGTTCGCACAGTTTTTGGTTTTGTTTTGGGGCGGCAAAACGCTCTACAACGAGTCCTTAAACGCGTTTTGAGTGAAAACTCGCCTGCGGCTAGGTGTACGGACAGTGGTGGCCAAAATAATGCGCATGGCCTGTGCGAATGAGTGAGTTTTGGGCGATGTTGGGAATTTGTTAGGAATTATTTTAATGTTTACATTTAGGAATTCAACTTTAATGTGAAATTTATTTAAAAGTTAAACTGAATGAATGGTATTATAAAATATAAAGATCGTAAAAAAATATTTATGTTTGGCTAAGTTAAAACTCCAAGTTTAAATTTAGAAGTTGGAAGCTAACTATTGCTTAAAATAATACTTTTTTTTTTGGTTATATTTATTTCTCACTTCAAGTATAATTAACATAAATAATTAATGCTGAAATATGTATAAACAAAATTTTGTATAATCTTTAAAGCATTTGCATTTTCTTGCAATACAATAGAAAACTTTTGCTTTTACTAAATCTATTTCATTTTTATGCTATCTTCTCTTTTTATTTTCTCATATTAAAATCATTTTAGCTTAAATAAAACTCTTTATGTCTTCGTTTTGAGTACACGAACGAATTTTTGACTGCATTTCCGGCGCTTATGGAAATTATGAAATTTCCGGTTTATTTGTTCAAGTAGCAAGTGCCAAAGAAAGAGAAGATTTTGGATGCTGACTGAGTTTTTGACTGGTGGCCAGGGCCACCCATTATGAACCGGCTGCTCTGGTGCTGGCAGCTGCTATCCTGGCTCTATTTTCGGTTTGTTGACTTTTGGCTGCGATTCCCAGGACACACAGGACATGGCGTGCACCGCAGGCGCCAAAAGGGAAAACCGCACGCGTCGCCACGGCTAATATTAGTGTGCTGATCCCAGATCCTTTTGCGATACGGCAGCGGCGCCCGCCAGCAATTACTTCACGTTCTGTAAACAAACAAACAAACAACAACAACAATGCGAGGCACATAAAATTAATTTCTACACTCAAAAGTCGGCGACGAAATTGTTATTTTGCGTGAAATTTCTCGACACCGTTACGAGGCTCGTTTTCAATATGAAATGCGGCTTTATTTAACGGCATATCCTGCGGTGCCTGTCCAATAAAAACCACCCCGCATTACCCTCAGTACCTATTGCAACGGGCGCGTTGCCTTTTGTGACACTGTACCCTGTATTTAATGAAAAATTTAAAAAAACAAGGGTATACTTGCGGACAATTTCAATACCAAATTTCTTAAATATATAAATATAAATATAGATTAAATATCGATTATATATCGATTATACATAATATTATATATTCCAATTTTTTTCTCAAATTCAGTATGTGTCGTTAATTTAATATCAGTAGTACCAATTTTCTCAAAATAGATAAATATCGATTAAATATAATCAATAAATCGTCTCATTGTATATCGGTACAAATGATTTATTTTTCAAGCAATTATCTGAGATTGGTATGTAGATTCCCAGAAAGTATATGTAAAATATATGTTTTTTTATTTTTTTATTTTATAGTTGCTTGGGCGCGATTAAGAGTATCTCCTAATCGGATACCCTTCTTTGTTCTTCTGTTATATTTTAAAAATTACCTACATAGCCTTTGTTTTTATTTTCATTTATGTTGCTTTTGCATTATTTCTTATCCTGCTTATTGGCTGCGTTTCGGGGGCGGCTTTTGCTGCGCGCCTTGTGTGTCCCCCGTCCCATTTTAATTCGAACCCTTTTTGTGCGAGTATTGCGAGGTCACATCGCTTGCATTCTTGCAATTAACATACTCGACACCCCTCTCTCTCTCACTTTTTCTCTTCTCCAGTTTTCAAGTGCTTGAGTGTTTGACATGCCTTTGATATTTTTGTTGTTGTTATTGAAGTTTACTTTTTTAAAAGCGTAAACAGTTTAGCTTCACGATTCAAAATCGTCACTCAAATGGAAATAATTGCCGTTTTTGAATGGTAAAAAGCAGAGGAAATGGAAAATATGGGAAATTGTTTGACTTAGAAATAATCTTAAGTGGGCGCTGATCTGTTTTATTGTTCGGCGGAATATTACAATCCAATAGATTGTTTAGATAAAACTGATTATTCATTTTATTTGGATTGTTTTTGTTTATTTTTAACAATTCTTGAAGAAAGTTGAAAAGAATACGACTGACATTTCAACTTTTAAATTGGATCCTTCTCATAGTTATAGATTATATAACCTTTTCTATATCTTTTTTAATTATCTATTTTTTTTATTAATTAACCTTCACGTAAAAGAAAGAACTATTTTAAAAATTTAATCCGTCAAACTGGATGCTCGATTTTATATATATTGTACATTTTATATATTATATTCTATATGCAATACAAAATCTTCTTTCCGATTATCTCTTAATACGTTTTTTGCTTACAATAATTTTGACATTTGGCAGCGCTTTAAATTGAATAAAAATTCATCATATTCTGTACTCTAAACAAAAGCCAATATGTTTTCTTTTTCCCCTCCCCTCCTATCTACTATTTTCCTTCAACTCCACCACTTTGTGGTGCGTTCAACTTCGCTATTATTTCCAGCATCGGCAAATGCGAAAGATTTTCCACGTGAGAACAGTAAATCCCAGAAACATAATACAAAAGACGTCTTTACCCGAACCTTGGCGTAGATTTTTTTCACTTTTCTTTCAACGGCAAATCCTGTCAGGCATAAGCAGAAGCAGAGTTTACAAAGTTCACGCTAAATTTAAAGTGTACAAAGAACGAAAAAAGGGCAGCCCAACCCACAATCCAGACCCCATCAAAATTGCATATTTTTGCCGAGACCGCAGACGACTGCAATTGCTGGCTGCCCAAATGGGATTTATGAATGCCCACAGCTAACAGACCCAGAGCAAGACCCAGACTCTAACCAAGGCCCAGTTGCAGTCGAAGTTCTCATTTTAGCCAGGGCCAAGGTGAGCTTTAAGTGTTGTGGAAGAGGGTTACATTTGCAGCAGTTGATAAGCACAAACCGCCTTTAAGCGCAGCATTTTGAGTGGCTTTGCTGATAACACAAGTGGCAGTCCAGCACCCCCTCCCTGCCCCCACTTATGTTTTGCTAACTCAACAACGACTCGTGACATGCAAAGTCCAAAACCAACAATTGGTCGAACAAAAAAATCAATAGCCCAGACACTTGGCAACTCGCATTGTTGCACCACTTAATGATTGAGGGGGGTTCTGTAACTGAAGTCCGTTCTACGCAATTTGAGTGGCGCCCAGGCTCTAAACTGGGATATTCGTACTGTTGGCGCCATGTCCATGGCCTCATGTCATGTACATGTTACCCATGTTGTGGCTCCTCATGTTGTTTTTCCTGCATGTACACTGCACCCAATAAAAATGGGTAAATAAGGGCATATTGGTTTTATGCAAATGTATGTAACAGACAGAAGAAAGCTTGAAGTGTATATATGATTGATCACTTCGATTTAGTCGAGTCGATTTAGCTGTAGCTATAGTTATTGTTTGTCAGTCTGTATAAAAGCTAAAGACTATTCGTAGAAAATATTGCATCTTGTATCACTTTCTTAATATCAATCTTAAGATTAGGATATTTTGGCAAAGATTATGAGCTCGAAAAAGCAAATTGTGTTCGTATATTTCGTATTTGCTTTGAGCATATTTTTTAAATTTTCAAATACCACATAGCTTGGTACAGGGTATTGTCTAGTAGAGCACTCCCTACCTCTTAGTTCTTTCTACAGTTTTGCCTTTTTCCGACTTGGCATTTGACATGGGAGCTGGTTGTAAAGTGAATTTTGCCTGACTGGCACGCGGCTCGCTTGTCACTGTAAATTAAATGTTCAGTCCCAGCTAAATTGCTATTAGCAAATGTGGGGTAGCACCCACGCCTCCCTGTTCCATCCTTAGAAACCTATACCCTGTACAAGAACCTCTTGGCCAATTTTACATGTGGCTGAACCAACAATTGTTTCATTCTATGGAAACTGACGCACTCTAGGCTGGCCATAGAATCGAATAAAAATCCATAAAATATGGAACATACCTGTATCTGTAAATTTTAGCGGATTTCAGCTAGGAAAGCTTTCAGAAAGCTATCTCAACGCTAACAACGCAAATCTTCACAATTATTGAGACAACTAAAAACTTAGTTTTCTATATAACTAAGAGACGAGTTATTGTATTGGAATTAATGAGGTACCAGTAGTTATCGGATTGGAATGATTAGCTACCATATTCAAAACACATCTTTCTAGGTATATGGTCGATTTAATGAAGCCCCAAAAGTATACATTTTGTCCTAATCACTATCAGCTCCATACAACTCATTTACTAGAGGAGCTATCATATGTTCTTGTATGTTTTATGTTTCGATATGTATATAACTCGGACTATCGTAGCAAAACCTTAACAGTTAGTTAATATATATATTGCATGTCGTTTTTTGCACACTACTTTGAGCTTCGCCACTGTCCGCAGTGCTTGTCCACAGGACCTTCCTAGCTTCAGGAGCAGGCTCTATAATTTAGTTGCGGTCAATATTGTTGGCTAATGGACTGGGCCACTGCAGCTGAGTGAGTGTGCATTATTGAATTATGAGGGGATATTGGAGAGGCAGTTGATTAAAGTTTGCGGTGGGTAATATAAGTAGCAACCACAAATGCTCAATTATGATCATGCGGGAGCTGAAATTCAAGATTATATATTTCAATAATGTGGTTTCTTAATTGTGACAAGCAAGTCAAATAATTTGTATGAATTTAAAAAAATTATATTAATTTTATTTTAAAATTTCTTATATATATATACATAAATATTGCATTTTCTGCTTTTTACGTCGTACCTCCCCTATATACAAATAATTTAAAGTGTACAATGTTTACATAGATTCCGGTTCCCAAAATACCACATTTTGCATCTCGGAGTTATGCTAAAATAACTAATAAACTAATACTAATTAATTTTCACATAACCCATTTTTAATGGCTATAATAACATTTAGATATACGTTTTTGCACATTATTAACATAACAAATGAAATTTTTGACTAAAATTTTCTTTTGGGAATAAATGAAATATTTGGCCTATTTAAGCCTCATGAGCCTTCCAAGTATTATCAATAACAATAAAGTTCACAAACGTTGCTTCGAGCAACTTCTTCTGCCATCGCCATGTGCAGCCACAGCTTAAGCTACCATTCCAAACAACCCAACTAA
>SCDS01002030.1:0-24628 GCA_004149465.1 Drosophila nigromelanica
GCTTGCGTGCTATCACCAAATTGGCCCTTGAAGAATGGGGGGGTGATGAAGTTCGTCGGCTCTACCCTGAAGCAGAAGATATAAGCGCCAGATCAGAGGCTAGGGGATTTGATCCGTGGTGGGTTGACGTGGCGTTTAAATTTCCCGGCGGACAATATCCAGCGCATTACGAATGGCACAAGGATGCTGCGGAAAATAAGTCATGGGGTCCACGCAACGGAATTTCGATTGCGCGAGCAGATGAGGCCGCTTGGTACCGATATCGACCCTCACCCAAAAAAGGTGGCGCGGCATGAGCGATTTACCCCAACCTCTTACGCCAGCCGATTGCGATTTGCGCGGCTATGACTTCATGCCGTTTTACGGTGTGCGGTATTTCCGGTCCTCCAGCTACATGCAAGCTGCCGCACGCAACCCGCGTGCTGGACTGGCTGCTATGAAGCTCTGGTGGGAGGCATGGTCACAAGTGCCGTGCGGCAGTCTGCCAGATGATGATATCGAACTCGGCATGCTTGCTGACTTTGGGACCGATCATCGCGCATGGGCAAAGGCGAAGGAAATCGCACTGCGCGGGTTTGTGAAATGCTCGGACGGTCGCCTGTATCACAAAGAGCTTTGCGAGATCGCGCTGGATAAATATGACCTGCGCCTGAAGTCCGATGAAAAGCGCGAGACTGATCGTGAGCGCCTGAAGGAGTGGCGTGCGAAACAGAAAAAGTCCGGTAAACAGCCAAATATCGAAACGCCTATTGAAGCACCGCATGAAACGCACGGTGAAACGTTTTCTGAAACGCAGGATGAAACAACCACTGAAACGCGTTTCGTCGAAGGTAAGAGAGTAGAGAGTAGAGATATATCCTCACTATGTTCGGATATTGAGTCTTGTTCGCCTTCGGCTCCCGCTGACGCCAAGAAACCCGACCCCAGAGGCCACCGCCTTCCCGACGACTGGCGACCCAGCGACGAGGACCGAGCGTTTGCCTTGGGCCTCAGCCTCAACCCAACAGACGTTGAGCCACAGTTTCGGGATTACTGGCATTCCGTGGCCGGGGCCAAGGGCCGGAAGGTGGATTGGTCAGCGACGTGGCGCGGATGGTGTCGCCGTGAGATTGACCGAGGGCAGGGGGCGAAGGTTTCCACCATTGGAGGCCGCCAGCCGTCTCGACAAGAAAGGGTCAAAGAGGCGTTCGCAAATGCCCCGACACTGAAGGATTTTGGGCTATGAGCACCATCGCAAACACCCATTGCCAGTCCGTAAGCGCTCCAGCCGTGTGGCAGATTTCCGCCGATCTGTCCGCCGTTGCTGACGCGGTCATTCGTGGGGTGCCCATGCTGGCCCGAGACCTGACGCCGCAGCGTGTGGCTGAGGCCAAGCAGGCAGTTGCGGCTGGGCTCAAACCAGCCCCGGCCGCACTCATGGTTGCATGGCTGAACGATCTGGCGATGCGCGTCGTCAATGCCCCGGATCAGGCGGCGCTGGCGGGTAATGCATCCCGCATCCTGTGCGAAACCTGTGAGGATTTCCCGGCTGGCGTGTGGACCCGTGAGACGCTCAAGGCGTGGGTTCAGCAAGGCCCGCAAGGCAAGTTCTGGCCAGCCCCAGCAGAACTCTACGCCCACCTGCTGCCCTACGCCGAGCGCTTGCGGCGGAACGTGGAAGGCTGCCGGAAAATCGTGCGACTGGCTGAGCGGGCAGGGAAGCGGGACGAGGGCATCAGCGAGAGCGAGCGCAAGGCTGTGGCCGCGAAAATGGCTGCGTGGCGCGCAACCAAACCCGACCCGGAACCGGAGCGGCGGCGGCCAGAGGTCAAGATGCCGAGTGTTGCCGAGCGCATCGCGGAATGCCGCCAGCAGATCGAGGCCGATCCGGCCAGCGCGGTGTGGCTGATGCCAATGATCGAGCAGCTACAGGCGCAGACTATGCCGAAAAACGATCACAGCAGCCCGCACAGCACGATGAAACCCATCGGGGCATACGTGGGAGCCGGAAATCATCAGCGGGCTTTGTAGGGGGTTTTAGGGGTATGTTCGAAAAAGATCGAACTGACGAGTGGGAAATGGTGCCGTTTGAGGACTGGCCCGAACCTTCCATCCCGCCAGCAATCGAACCGGACCCGGTGCCGCTGCATGAGAGCGAGCCGGGATTGCTGGATGAGGAGATGTTGCCGCTTGAAGAAGATTGGTTGCGCGGGCCGTAAAAAGTTCTTGTACCGAGTACAAATCCATCTGAAAGGCCGTCCAGCGCCAACTGGGCGGCTTTTCTTTTGGTTGCTGTTTTCCCTGTACTTTTTGCGGGATGTGTGATTCCATCGTTGCATGCAAACATGCGCTGGAATTCACCATAGTTGGGTTGATGTGGCTTATACTCACCCTTTTTGGGTGGCGCTCATCTTATACCTCATGATGGAAACGCTGATTATCATCGTGAGGGTCGCTAAAAGGCGGTGATATGAAAAAAACTATCAAACGTCCGCGCCACGAAATCCGCCATGCTCAGGATATGGGGCCGACACCCGAAAGGGCGGTCCGGTCTGACTGGTCCGGGAAAGCGCCCAAGCGGGTTCTGACCACTGTGCAGGCGTTGCTAAACGCGGGCGATATCACGCAGGACGCGGCCAACGCGGCGGACCGATGGTATCGTGATTACGTGTTTGGCTATCACGACTACCGGGAATTTGCCCCGGATCACGTTGCAGATACGATCACCCGGCACGATGCTGTTTCGTGGCAAGTCGTGCGCGCGAATGCGTGCGGGCGGATTGTGGATGTCAGGCAGGCTCTTGGTGTTTGCGCGCATCAGCGGCTGCGGATGATGTTGGTGGAGGAGCTTTCGTTTCGGGTTATGGCCGAATCAATTTTTCCGAATGTTTCAGTTGGGTCGGCTCAGAGGAAAATATCGGCGCAGTGCGCATTGGTGCTGGAGCAGCTATCAGAATTTTACGGGGCCATTCGAAAAGAAAAGTATTGTACCCCTCGCGGGGATTTGGTATCAGCTTAATCACAGTCGAATAATCACGCCTGCAAGCCGCCACAGGGCGGCTTTTTCTTTATCCGGAAATTCTGATGCCCCTCCAACGCGGTCACGTCGTGCAGTTTGCGCGATATCGTGCCGTGTGCGTGGCGGCCCGGAAGCGGAAGGCTATGGTCTGCAAGATTATCCAGCCGGATGATTTGTGGCACCGGGCAGACATGCCGCTTGATTGGCTGGACTGCATGATGAGCGGCCTCACGACGGAACTGCGGATCAGGTGTTGGCCGCATATCGTCCGCAACCATGATTTACAGATTGTTGGCGAGGTGTCGGCGCCCTGCATGGACCGGGTTGACCGCATGGTTAATCGGGAGCGCGGGTTGCGGGGGTTTGAGGAGAAGTGGAGTTTAGGGAATGGCCGGGCTACGCAGGCCGCTGTCCGGGCTGGGTATAGCGAAAAAACGGCTGGGCAGGCAGCCTTCAACCTATTTAAAAAAGTTGAAATCCAAAACGCGATTTCTGAGGCGCAAAATGCCCGGTCCAAGCGCACGCAAATCACGCAAGACCGCGTCCTTCAGGAGTTCGCGAAGATAGGCTTTTCCGATATCCGCAGCCTGTTCACCGAGGCTGGAAATCTCAGGTCGCTCAGCACCTTGGAGCCGGACGTAGCTGCCGCGCTCTCCTCTGTTGAGGTTGTCACGAAGAACCTAGGTGATGGCGAGGTTGAATACGTCCACAAAATCAAGATGTGGGACAAGGTGGGTTCACTCACTCAAATGGGCCGACATTTGGGGATGTTTGTAGATAAAACCGAGGTTCGCACCGTCAAAAAGATTGAAGAAATGACGGATGAAGAACTCAAAAGCCTTCTCGGGGAAAGCGACTGATAGAGCTCAAGTCGAACTCTCCCGCCGCAAAGCCGCCCGCAGTAGCAGTCTCGCTTTCGCGCAATACACAATGCCCGGCTACCGGGTCGGGCCACAGCACCGGCTATTGTGCGAGAAGTTGGATGCCGTAGAGCGCGGCGAGATTAAGCGCCTGATGGTGTTTATGCCGCCACGGCATGGGAAGTCTGAACTTACTAGCAAGCGGTTCCCCGCGTGGTTTCTTGGTCGCAATCCCGGCAAGCAGGTTATTACGGCGTCGTATAGCGCGGACCTTGCGCAGGACTTTGGCCGTCATGCTCGGAATATCGTGGCCTCCAGTGAGTTTGCCGCCCTGTTCCCCGGCGTGGGCGTGGCTGGCGATAGTGCTGCCCGCGACAAATGGCACACGAGCAAGGGCGGCGTTTACACAGCGGCTGGTGTGTCTGGGTCGCTCACCGGCAAGGGCGCGCATGTTGCGCTCATTGATGACCCCATTAAGGGGCGGCAGGAGGCCGAGAGCGATACTGTCCGTAACGCTGTGTGGGACTGGTACCGCTCCGTCCTGCGTACCCGGCTCATGCCGGGTGGCGCGATTGTTCTTGTTCTCACCCGCTGGCATCCCGACGACTTGGCGGGCCGACTGCTAGATGAGATGCAAAACGGAACTGGTGAAAGCTGGGATGTTTTATCTCTTCCGGCAATCGCTGATAGTGCCGACGACGCGCTGGGCAGGCAGATTGGCGAACCACTTTGGCCAGATGTGTTCGATCTGGCTGAGCTTGAGGCTATCCAGAAATCTATCGGCACGCGCGAGTGGTCCTCGCTTTATCAGCAACAACCGACGCCGGGTGAGGGCACGCTTTTCAAAGCCGGGATGTTCCTGGTCGTAGACGCTGCTCCGGCTGGCGGCACACAGGTCCGACGATGGGATCTGGCGGCGACAAAACAGATCGGCACGCGCGATCCTGACTGGACGGTCGGCGTCAAGATGGCCCGCTATCCAGATGGTCGGTTTTGTATTCTGGATGTTGTGAGATTCCGGGGCGACCCTAAGGAGGTCGAGGAGACAATCCGCAACACTGCGTCGCAGGATGGCCCTTCTGTTGAGATTGTGCTGCCGCAGGACCCCGGTCAGGCTGGTAAGGCGCAGGCCGCGTACTTTATCGGCAAACTCTCAGGCTATCGGGTTCGTGCAGAGCGAGAAACCGGCGACAAAGCGACAAGAGCTGCGCCGTTTTCGTCTCAGGCTAATGCGGGCAATGTTTCTCTCCTGCGGGCAGCGTGGAACCGGTCATTTCTGGACGAACTGGGGCAGTTCCCGGCAGGGGCGCATGACGATCAGGTTGACGCTGCGGCGGGGGCTTTTTCGGCTCTGTGCGAGGTCAGCGACCCCATGATCATGAGCCGGGACGATTTGAATAAAATTTAGAGGCACAATGTTCTTCCGTCGCAATCGATCCGCTCCAGCCGAGAGGATAGAGCCTGTCTCTGCGCGCCCCGAGCGTAGCGTCATGGTTATGACGCCTACGGACTCTCGTGAGGTGGCCCGCGTGCGGTCCGGTGGTGTGAGTGTCTTCTCGCCCACTAAGCCATTGCCCGGCGTTGTGCCTAAAGATATCGCTATCGCGATGGACAGCGCCTATCCGGCAGATGTTGCACAATATCTCAACAATGCCGTAGCTGATGGCACCACCTTCTTGGGATACCCGCGCCTCGCTGAAATGGCCCAGCGCGTTGAATACCGGCACATTGTCAGCACGTTGGCAGAGGAGGCCACGCGGGAGTGGATTGAGTTCCGGGGTAAAAGTGGATCCTCCAAGGCCGAACGCATCAGCGAGATTGAAGCCGAATTTGTCCGCCTGTCTGTGCGCGAACGCTTCAAGACAATGGCGGAATTTGATGGTTTCTATGGGATCGGTCAGCTCTTCTTTGATACCGGCCTTGCGCAGTTGGACAAAAGGCTTGCCAACCCCCTGCTGCTGACGCCTGAAACCTTCCCCGTGGGGTCACTCAAGGCGCTGGTTGCGATTGAGCCAATCTGGACCAGCCCGAACGAATACAACTCAAGCAACCCGCTGCGCTCAGACTTCTATGTGCCCAGAAAGTGGTGGGTGCAGGGGGCGACTGTCCACAAAGACCGGCTGCTCAGATTTGTGTCGCGGGAAGTGCCACCCATTCTGGCACCCACATACAATTTCGGTGGTATCGCACTTACGCAGCTTGCCAAGCCGTATGTCGATAACTGGGTGCGCACACGGCAGTCTGTATCGGACCTGATTAACGGTTGCTCTATCGTTAATCTGAAAACCGAAATGCAGGCGGTCTACCAACAGGCGGGCATCGGTGGCCTGATTAGCCGCATCGAAAACTTCATGAAATTCCGCGATAATCGCGGCGTTTTTCTGACTGACAAAGACAAAGAAGAGCTGCAAATCCTCTCTGCCAATCTGGCCGGGCTGGATAAGCTGCAAAACCAAGCGCTGGAGCAGGTTTGCGTTGCGGCACAGGAACCGCTCGTAAAATTCTCCGGTATCTCTCCGTCTGGTCTCAATGCCTCGTCTGAGGGCGAAATCCGGGTCTGGTATGACCGGGTCGCGGCTTATCAGGAATCATTCTTCCGCCCCAACCTGACTAAAGTCATGCATGCCTGCATGTTGAATATCTGGGGTGAGATAGATCCTGATATCAACTTCGAGTTTATCCCGCTCTGGCAGTTGGATGAAGCAGCGAAGGCGGCCATTGCGAAGACTAATGCCGACACGCGGGCGGTTTATGTGGAGATCGGCGCAGTCAGTAACGACGAGGCGCGGACAGCCCTGCGCTCAGACGAAGACGGGCTCTTCGATGGGGCAAATCTGGAAGGCGGCGGATATGAACCGTTGGCTGAACAGGAAGGGCGTGACCCAGAAAATGGCGGCGTGAGCCTCTTTGGGAACCCAGCCGCGCACACTGACAATGATGGCGAGTAATGCCTCCCAAACCCAAATCATTAAAACCTATCAGGCCAAGTGCTGGGGTGGGGGCGTTTTATGAGCGTGAACTGAACAAGCTCATAGACGAAATGGAGCACAGCCTTCGCTATTGGGTGCGTGCCCGCTACCGGAGCGTTGAGGGCCAGATCACACAGGACGCCAACCCGGCCACAGAACTGCAAAAGCTCATGGGGCATTTGACGGCGAAGTGGCGGCTCAAATTCAATACGCTGTCTCAGTATCTGGCCCCGGCGTTTGCCCAAAAAGCCATGTCCAATGTGGACACTGCTTTTCGCTCCGAACTGAAAAAGAAGGCCGGGTTTACGGTTGATTTCAAGCCGACCGAAGGCGTGCAATCCGCGATGCAGGCGTGCGTCAATGAAAACATCCTGCTGATCAAGAGCATCGGGGAGCAACATCTTGGTGAGGTGAACCAGATGGTCATGCGGGCTGTTGCGCATGGCGGAGACCTGGGGCAGCTAACTGAAGGGTTGGAGCAGCGCTTTGGTATCACCCGCAGGCGTGCTGCAAATATCGCCCGCGATCAGAACGCCAAAGTCACGAGTGCCATCAATCGGCAGCGCCAGATAGACACAGGCCTGTTTGAGGCTGAGTGGGTGCATTCTGCTGGCGGGAAAAACCCTCGACATAGCCATGTGGAAGCGGGGCGCAAGCGTCTGCGTTTTGATGTGCGTGAGGGCGCGCTGATTGATGGTGAGCGCATATGGCCGGGGCAAAAGCCGAACTGCCGGTGTGCGAGCAGGATAATCCTCAAAGGGTTTAACGACGAATGACCGACATACTCGCGTATGATCGTATGGGCAGCGTGCGCACAACGGACGCCGAAGGTCGGCTGCGTGTGGCTGCAACGCCCATCAGCAAGGCCAACATCTGCCCGTATATGGGCCGGGAAATTCCGAGTAGCCGCGAACTCGGGCTTGACCCTGAGCGCATCTATCAGATGCTCCGCGACCCTGACGAGCTCAAAAAGGGCGCGCCCAGCTTTAACGGCCTGCCGGTGCTGGAGGAGCATTACCACGTCACAGCGGCCAATCCGCGACGTGATCTGGTGGTTGGCACGACCGGCAATGAGGCCGCGTTTGATGCGCCTTACCTGATGAATAGTCTTGTGATCTGGGACGGTGACGCCATCGACCGGATCAAAACCGGGGAGCAGCGCGAGCTTTCAAGCGCCTACCGGTACAGGGCCGACATGACCCCCGGCGAATACGAGGGGGAGAAATACGACGGCGTGATGCGTGACATTGTGGGCTCGCACGTCGCTGTCGTTCCGAGTGGACGCGCTGGGCCAGACGTTCTGGTCGCAGATGCAAGCATGGAACCTTACAACATGAACAAAATTCCCCGCGCTGCGCGGCGCGCAATGCTGTCTAAGCTGCGCCCTTTTCTTGCGCAGGATGTAGACCTTGAGGCCGCTAAAAAGGCGCTTGATTGCGACGAGATGGGCAAAGACAGTGCAAGCGAAACGCTGCGCGATTTGCTGGCCGGTCGCGTGCCTGATGAAATCATGGATCAGGTGCTGGCCCTGTTTGAAAACACCACGACCGAGGGTGCGGAAAACGTTGCCGAAGACGCAGACGTTGCTGAGCGTCGCAGTAAGCTGAAAGAGGCGGGCCTCTCCGACGACGAGATCGACAAGGTGATTGCCGCCCTTGCCGAAACGGCTGAGGACGATGACGGCTTTGCTGATATGGCAGAGAAGATGCGCAAGGCGGGCATGTCCGAAGAGGATATTGAGGCCTGCCGTGCTCTTTGCACGCCAGCCGGTGCGACTGACGAAGAGCAGACCGAGGCTGACCGGGAGCGTGAAGCCGAAGCCGCTCGGAAGGCCGATAAAGAGCGAGCCGAAAAAGAACGTCTCGACCGTGAGCGTGAATCTGCCGGGGCGAAGGCCGCGATGGACGCCGCGATCAGCAAGGCCAAAACCGAGGCTCAGGCGGAAACCATGGCCGCGATGCGCGCCCTTGCTGCCGCGCAAGCTGAGGTTGAGCCATTTGTCGGGGCCGTGGCGATGGATAGCGCGGAAGGTGTCCACCGGTTCGCCCTGCGCCAGCTTGGGTATGACCTCTCCGGCATCCCAGCCAGCGCATACGGCGCAATGTTCCGCCAGCATGCAGCCAACGCCCAGCGTGAAAAGCGTCCGGTTCTGGCCGCTGATAGCAAGGCAGGCACGTCCTTCCTCGACAACCACCCCGGCCTCAAGGCCGTGAAGATCGCAGGGTAATCAGATGCCTTTTCAGAATCAGGTCAATCAGGAACTCGCCTACGGCGTGCCTGGCACATTCGCCTCCAACAACCCCGACGCAAGCGCTGTCCCGTCGGAAGGTGCGTATGTAGCTGGCACCGGTGGCTGCACCATTGCTAGCGCCCCCATCGCGGTCATGGTTTCCGCCTTCGGCTGGGATCAGGGCGACGGTACCGTGCTGAACAAGCCGGCAACCAGCAACGCATCCGCTGCACCAACCGGTTTCGTGTTTAACGACCGCAGTGCATGGATTTCCGACATTTACGACGAGGCCACCATGGTCATGCCGCAGGGCTACATGGTCGACCTCAAGACCGCCGGTGACTACTTTGCTGTGGCCACGACCGCAGCGGTAGCGGGGCAGAAAGTCTTTGCCTCTACCACAGACGGCACACTGTCCACCGGGGCCGCGGGGGCGACTGTCACGGCCGCTATCGAAACAAACTTCTACGTCACGCTTGGCGGCGGCGTGGGTGAAACCATCACAATCAGCACATGGAGCCGTGGCTAATGGCTTATGACACCGAATTTGAGCTGCTGAAGCAGCGGGGCTTTGTCATGCCCGAGGGCGCGCACATCCTGCCCTCCAACGACATTCTCGCGTCTGACGCCATTGCGATGGACGCCGCGCCCACTCTCTCAACCACGGCCAACGCTGGCATCCCGGCGTTCATGGCGACCTACGTTGATCCCAAGCTGATCGACGTGGTGTTCTCCCCGATGCGCGGCGCGGAGATTGCGGGGGAGGTGAAAAAGGGCGACTGGATCACGCCGACGGCCATTTTCCCGATGATCGAAAGCACTGGCCGTACGGTCAGCTATGGCGACTGGAACAACAACGGCATTGTCGATCTGAATGCCAACTTCCCGGACCGGCAGTCTTACCACTATCAGGTCTTTGCCCGTTGGGGTGAGCGGGAAGTGGAAATGGCAGGGGCGGCCCGCATCCAGTGGGTTGCCAAGCTGCGCCAGTCTGCCGCGCTGAAGCTGAACAAGTTTCAGAACCAGACATACTTTTACGGTGTGAAGGGGCTGCGGAACTACGGCTACCTGAACGACCCGCGTCTGCCTGCCGCAGAAGTCGCCAGCGTGAAAGCCGCCGGCGGCACGTCATGGGACAAGGCGACGCCGGAAGAAGCGACGGATGATTGCATTGCCATCATCAATCAGCTTCGTGCGCAGTCTGCCGGTTATGTCGATACGGATTCCGAGATCACCCTCGGCATGTCGCCCACCCGAGCGGGCATCATGACTCGTCCGAACATGTACGGCCTGTCCGCCCTCGACCAGCTTAAAAAGCAGTATGCCAACATCAGCATTGTCCAGGCTGTAGAGTTTGGTGATGCCGCTGGCATGACGGTTCAGACCATGATTGCCGTGGCCAAGGAGATTGAGGGTCAGCAGGTCGCTGAAGTGGCCTTCACCGAGAAGCTGCGCACGCACTCCGTCGTCACTGCGCCGTCTGGATGGGAACAGAAAATGTCTCAGGGCACGTGGGGCGCGATCATCTACCTGCCGTTTGGCGTTGCAACAATGACGGGGATTTAAGCCATGAGCGGTACCGCATCGAACCCTGTAACCGTTGGCTGCAAACTGCCGAACGGCGTTGTCCTGCGCGTTGGGGAGAGTAAAGCAATTCTCTCCGGCGCCAACTCATCCAACGTGATCGGGGGATATGGGCTCAGCTCCGTGCCGTCCGATCTGTGGGACGCTTGGCACGCGAAGCACAAGGATAGTGACCTTGTGAAAAAGGGCCTCGTTTTTGCCCAGAGCACGGTCGCCAAGGCCACGGCGCAGGCCAATGAGCAGGCGGGGATCAAAACCGGGGCAGAACCTCTCGACCCCAACGCTCCGGCGCCGGGCGTTACAAAAGCGGGCGGTAAGTAAAATGGCGGTAGCGGTCTTCGATTATGCAACATGGTCGGCCCGCTACCCCGACCTTGCTGAGCAGGTAACTGCGCCTTTGGCCGGACTGTATTTTGCAGAGGCAGAACTCTACCTCGACAACACGGAATGCAGCCCCGTGCGTAACGTGGCGCAGCGCACTTTGTATCTCTACATGCTGGTGGCGCACATCGCCTACCTGAACCTGCCTGCGGCCAGCGGCGGGAACGGGGCAGGGATGGTTGGTCGGGTGGCCAGCGCAACGCGGGGTTCCGTTTCGGTCAGTACGGACATGGGCAGCCAGCCGGGGTCTGCCGAGTGGTTCCTTCAAACCCAATACGGAGCCGCGTTCTGGCAGGCCACGCTATGGCTACGCACGGCACGATACGTCCACACACGCAGGGTCCAGAGGCAGACATGGCCGTAAAGATCAAGGGGGGCGACAAGCTCCAGCGTGCTCTGACCAACCTCGCCAAGAAGGTGGAGAAGGGCGGTCATGTGGATGTGGGCTTCTTTGAGGATGCGACGTATCCAGACGGCAAACCGGTTGCTTACATCGCGTCTGTGCAGGAATTCGGTGGCACTGTTGAGGTGCCTGAGCATGAGACCGAAATTTATCGCTCTGTCGCGAAGGATGGGTCGTTCAACAAGAATGGGAAATTCGTGAGGCGGAGCAAGTCAAATTTTGCTACCACCCACACGGTCCCGGCGCATGTGATCACCATTCCGGCGCGGCCATTTATGAGAAATACCGTTGCCAACAATCAGGCAGATTGGGGCAAAGCGCTGGGCGATGCTCTGGTGGAGACAAAATTTTCGGTCAAGAAGTCGCTGAACGTCATGGGTCGCGTGATGTCGGATCAAATGCGCGACGAAATAAAGCGCATCGGGCCAGAGAATAAGCCGTCCACCATCAGGAAAAAGGGCTTTAACCGGCCTCTGATTGACACAGGGCGCATGTTCCAGTCCGTCACGCATGAAGTAAAGGATGGCCCGAGTGAGTCTTAACCTCTTCGGCATAGCAGGCCGCATGACCGGCGCGGTCAATCCATGCATTCCGGCCGACCTATATGCCAGCGATGGGGTGCAGGACACGCCGTCTGGCGAGGTCGAGCCCAAATACATCGTGGCGCGTATCTGGATTGAGGTGCAGGCCTTGACCGGGCAGGACTTGCAGCAGGTCGAAAACCTCAACCAGCAGGCTGACATGCGGGCCGTCTATATCCGGGGCGGCATCAAGGCGCTCAACCGGCCTCTGCAATATGGCGGCGATTACATCAAGTTTTACAATTCCTACTGGAAGGTGACCCAATCCCTTGAGGAATGGGGAGATGCTGAATGGTGCAAAGTGTTAGTGACCCGCCAAACGTCACCGCCCCCGGGCTGCTCGTAACGCCGTCCGAGAAGGATATTTACGCGGCGGTTAAGGCTTGGATACTGTCGATCCTGCCGTTTTCCATCACGATCCGGCAGGGGCAGCAGAATGACGTGGCCGCGCCCATTGGCCCGTTCATGCTCATGACCATCATTGGCCGGGAGCGCATCGCTACCAACGGCTGGTCCTACACGGACACAGAGCGCGTGGTGGTCGAGCAGACGCGCATCTCCATGCAGATATCAGCGTTCGGGACTGGATCGGGCAACCTGATCCAGTCCGTCCTGATGCTCTGGCGGGATATGAGCGCAGTGGATGCGCTGGCCGCGTCCGGCCTGCCCATTGCTCCGCTGCACACATCCGATATCCGGCAGCTTGGCTTTATCAATGCCGAGAAAAACTACGAGGATTGCTGGAGTGTTGACCTGATCTTGCAGGCCAACATCACCACCCGCATTCCGCAGCAGTTTGCCGACAAACTCACCATCGACACGCTTGAGGTCGATACAACCTATCCGCCAAAGGAGTAGCCCGTGGCTGGCATCCCCATTTCAACAAAAGTCAAGGTCACGCCGGGCGTTCTGTCTGCCGGTGGTGGCCTGAATAACCTGACCGGCCTGATCCTGACCCAGACCGTCAGCGTCGTGGCAGAAGGCACCGTGACGGAATATGGCGACGCGGCCTCAGTCGCCACGGCCTTTGGCGCATCCTCAACGGAAGCAGCCATGGCGGCGGTCTATTTCAGCGGCTACACCAACGCGACCCAGACCCCGGCGCGGCTCCTGATCGGTGGGTACCCGGAAACCGGCGGGGATATGGCAACCGAACTCGCCAAGCTGCTGGCGGCCAACGCCTCGTGGAATGGCGTGACGTGTGCGTTTGAACCTGTTCTGGCAGACAAGCAGGCATTCGCAACATGGGTGTCGGCGCAGAACAACACCATCTTCGGCGTTCTGTGGGACACGGATACCGAGGCGACCACGGCCAACAGCACCGCCGCGTTTGGTGTGTGGCTGAAGGGCACGACGCTCAGCGGCATCACGGCGGTCTACAAAGACCCCAACACTGCGGCTCTGGCGCTCGGATGGATGGCTTCCCTCCCGTTTGGCACGGCAGGCGGCAGGCGTAATCTGGACATGATCCAGAACGCCAACGTCATTCCCAGCGTGACGGATGGCACGACTGCCGCAACTCTGCTGGCCAATGGCTACAGCTTCTATGGCGCGTATGCCAACAAGGGCGATACCTTCCAGTTTTTTGATAACGGGGCGGTCTCAGGTGCGTTCCTCTGGGCTGACAGCTACATCAACCAGATCTGGATGAACGCGAATTTCACCACTGATCTGGTCAACCTGCTGCTGAACAACGGGCAGATTCCCTACAACACTGAAGGCGATACGCTGGTCGAGGCGGCCTTGCAGGACACCATCAACACCGCAGTCAGCTTTGGCGCGGTGCAGTCCGGCGTGACGCTCACAGCCTCCCAGAAGCAGCAGATCAATAACGCCGCTGGCAACACCACGGCGGCGGATACGGTGCAGGCGCAGGTGCAGGCGCAGGGCTGGTACCTCAAACCCAACGTGTCCACTGCTCCGGCCTCCTACCGGGTCAAGCGCACAACGCCGCCCGCGCAGTTCTGGTACTCCGATGGCCAGAGCGTGCAGTCCATCAATCTGAGCAGCGTTGAGGTGCAGTAACGATGTCTTCCGATCTCCTGATTACGTCCGCCAATGCGATCTATACGATCACGGTGCCGGGCTTGTTTAACGCACCTTTCACCCTGAAAAACTTCTCCGCCGACCGCGCCTTTGAAACTGAGGCGCGTGAGTTGGCTGAGGAATCCATGTCCGTGGACGGCTATCTGAACGTGGGCTGGGTTGCCAATGCGGTGAGCCAGACCATTAGCCTTCAGGCCAGCAGTGACGAGGCCTCAGTGTTTGACAGCATCGTCGCCGCTCAGGATCAGGGTCGCACGGTCTACCGGCTTGGCGCGGTGATCCAGCTTCCGTCCATCGGTAAGAAATACACCCTGACGCGCGGCTATCTGCGCTCCGCTGTGCAGATCCCGTCCGCTGCCCGTGTTCTGGAGGCCCGGGCCTTTGAGGTGCGCTGGGAGCGGGTTGTCCCGGCTGCAATCTGATGGCGCTGATGCAGAAAACCGTCACCGTCCCGCATGAGGGCGCTGACAAGGGCAAGATGTTCGTGATCACCCGCATGTCCGCCTATGAGGCCGACAAGTGGGGGCGGCACGCGGTGCAGGCGGCCATTAAAGGCGGTGGAGCGATCCCCGGACTGGCTGAGGGCGGCGGCCTTGCGGAAGTCGCTGCGGCTGGCATCGGCATCTTTGGCAGCATGGAGCCCGCAACCATGGACACGCTGATTGATCAGCTCCTTGAGTGCGTTGCCTATGTGCCGGACCCGGCCAATCCGGCTGTCACCATCCCGTTCAAGCTGGCCGCCAACACGAACCAGATTGAGGAAATCCCCACAGTGGGCTGGCTCCAGAAGGAAGCCTTCGCCATGCATGTGGATTTTTTCAAGGGCGTCGGCCAGTTGTTCTCCCTGCTGTCCCTGCTGCTGCAAATGGGAAACAGCGCCCCGTCGCCCGATGCAGAAACATCAGTGAGCGCATCGCCCTCGTAATCAGCGAGGGCGTCGCCAGCCTCCACGATCTCCAGACGGTCTATGACAGCGAGGGCTTTGAAGACCTGCTGGAGATTGCTGTTGTGAAAAGGTTTAACAGGTAGCCCATGCCCACCATGATTGATTCCCTCGTCGTCTCTCTGGGGCTGGACGCCAAGGCCGTGGTGAAGGGGCAGAAGCAGGCTGAGGGGGCGTTTAAGCAGGTTGAAGACGGCGCAAAGCGCATGGGGGAGGAAGTTGATAACTCCTCCACCAAGGCCGGAACTGCACTCGTAAAAGTCGAGAAGGGGGCCGAGAAGGCCGCCGATGCGATGGAGGAGGGCGGCAAGAAGTCTGAGGACGCGCTGGAGAAGACGGAAAAGAAGGCCCAGAAGGTTGCGGGTCATATTTCTCATAGCGGGAAAGAGGCGTCTGAATTTTTCACGAAAATGCGCAGTCAGGCGCTTTCGTTTTTTGCCGTCCTGACTGCCGGGAAATCACTCAAGGCATTTGTGTCTGACACGGTTGATGCGGGCGCGAACCTTGGCCGGACGTCCCGGCGCATGAATATGGCCAAACAGGACGTTTACGCCCTGCAAAAATCTGTGGAATCGGTCGGCGGTTCTGGTGACGCCGCAACCGCAGCCATCCAGAACATGCAGACCGCCATGACGGACCCGCAGCAGGCGGCCCGGCTGTCCAATGTCTTCTCGCAGCTTGGCGGCGTTGATGGGTTTGATCCCCAAACAGGCCAAATCGCAGACATCAAGAAATTCTATCAGAGCCTTGCAGAGAACAGGGCAAAGCTTCCCAATGCCCCCCGCGTTGCTCTCTTGCAGGATGCGCAACTCGACCAAGGCTCAATTGATCTCATCCTTAAAGGGAAAAGCGCTGTTCAATCCACATTCTCCACCTATCAGGAATTGGGCAAGCGGGTTGCCAAAAATGCCGATGAAGCCGAGAAGCTTCAGGCAAAATACAAGGAACTGCGAGAGCAGAATAAGGCATACGCTCAGGAGCTTGAGGTCAAACTCCTTCCGGCCTTAACGGGCATTACAGATGCACTCTCTAAGCTGGAGAGGCAATATCCCGCTGTAGCGCAGGGGGCCATAGGAGTGACGGCGGCCATTGCCGGTATCGGGGCAGTTGCCCTTGGCGTTATATCCCTTTTCGGCGGCTTCAAATTTCTAAGAGCCTTGTCCCGCATCGAAAGACTGGCAAAAGCAACCAAGACCGTCGAGAAGGGCGGAGAAGTCATCAAGGAGGGCGGGGAAGTCGCCAAAGAGGTCTAGAAAGTAACGGAAGGGACCGCCAAGACCGCCGAGAAATCTGCGCCAGCCGCCGCCAAAGCAAGCCGCATCGCCCGTGTCGGGCGCATTGCATCTCGCGCACTGGGCGGCCTCAATCTGGCAGGGGATGCCTATCTTGCTGGAGACCTGTTCTGGAATGGCGCAGAACCTTCGCTGTCCAAAGACGACGGAACCGGCACAGCAAAGAAACAGTATCTCGGTAAGCTGGAGCAGAAATACGGCCTGCCGACAGGCGTTCTGGATGCGATGTGGGCACAGGAAAGCAGCCGGGGCAAGAATGCCAGACCCTCAAGCGCTGGCGCTCTGGGTGAGTTCCAGATTATGCCGGACGTTGCCCGCGCTGAAGGTGTCAACCCCAATGATTTCAAGCAGTCTGCGGATTACGCCGCCCGGCGGATGCGCAGCAGCTTGGATCGCTATCATGGCTCTCTAGCGGCTTCGCTTGCTGATTATAACTGGGGCGGCGGTAACGTCAGACGGGACCAGAGGCAGAACGGAGAGGACTGGCTCTCACACGCGCCCAACGAGACGCAGAATTATGTGACGTCAATCTCCCGCGCCGTAGAGGTCGCGCAGACCATCCCGCAGGGGGGAGGGGGCACCTCTGCGCCAGTCAATAATGCCACGGTGCAGGTTGGGGAGATCAAAGTCTCATCCACAAGCCCAGAGCAGGCCGCGACGGCCATTCAGCAGAAGATCATGCAAATGGGCAACCGTGCTTCTGCGGCCAACTCTGGGGTTTCTTAGAATTAGGTTTGCCGGTCCCGATCCATCATTAATGCCATCAAAAGGGCAGCAAGCCATCCGAGGAAAGTCCACCCAAAAAATACGTTAACAAAAACTATAAGCCAAAAATGCTGTGATTTTGTTTTTGCCGCAATAAAAATTGGCAGAAAATAAAACGCAAAGGAAAGGAATATTAGGAATAAAACCGAAAAAACTACACTGTAGAATATGCCATCAGATAAGCTGGGGGCATAAGAGTGTAGAGTTGAGATTTTATATATTCCTATTTTGATATAATATTTAAAAATATTTATAGGATGCGTTCTATCATATTCTGACTTGTCTATTTCTCTCACTGAATACCCGGTATACTTCAGATCGTATTGGTCTATGTATCCAGTCTTATATAAAAAAACAGCCAGTGCATTGGGGAATTTTAGAGGATCACTACCGTTAGGCGGGCATTTTTTTTGAGGCAATTCGACAGCGTCACAATAATCGATGGAGGAAAGATTATTGAGATCTGGGTTTCTTTTTATTTTTTCATCCCAGTAGCTCAAGAAATTTCCTTCTTGAGCTTTAATTGCAGTTATGCCCGCATAGAATCCCATGTTTGGGCCGCCTCTAACAAGACTTGATTCTGCGTTTTGAACCTCTTTCTCAAGAAAGGGATGAAACCTTTTATCTCCCGAAACATCTTCAAGATGATTATTTCTAATTTCAAAAATTTGCGCGGGTGAAAGAGAGCATGCGTAACAATCAAATTTATAATCAAACCTCATATCATTGACGGCAATTTCATGATGGCCATCACCAGCTAAGTCTTTGTACGGACTTCCTCCACTTGGCCCACCGTCTTGTTCAGGCAATGAGGCAACTGACCATTCTTTGTTTTCGTTTTTGAAAACAAGCAGAGAATCAACGAAATGATAAATCTGGCGTCCCAAGATCATCCAAAGATTTTAATTGTAGTGTTGTGGTTTTTTTTCCTTCTGTAATAGTCAACGACACATTCGAGCAGGAATTTTCTTGCGAATCACAATTGGCCCCTACTTTGAAAAGGGTTCCATTAACGTTTACTTCTTTTTGGAATGGCAAATATTTCGGCTCGGTCTTGGATGCCTTGTCGCTTGATGCGAGGGATACCGCATCACTATTTGAAATAAAATCATCTACTTGAGAGATCCCTGAATTAAGTTTCCACGCGCCTATGGCCTGCCGTGTGCTCTCGCCATAAACACCGTCCGCCGTGCTTCCCGCGGGTAAATAACCAAGCGTTAGTAGCTTTTCCTGCAACGCAATATGGTCATCAATTGGCCTGGACGCTTCTTCGAGCGCAGATCCTGAGAGGCGATTTTTGTATTTCTCAGTTATTGCGTCCATTTTTTTAATGTAACAATCAGGGTCAGCTTCAGGTAACTCACCTTCGGGAGTAAATGGCACGATGCATTCTTTTAGCGCATCATCATCAGAAATGACCTCTTGCTTAAGGGCCTTCCAGCCAGCTTTCCCAACAACCTGCCTGAGCGCATAATAAGTCTGGTCAAAAATAAGCTCATGCTTTGCCGCATCACTGTTCTGGCAAAGCATCGTGGCGATACTGTCTTTGGAGTGGTCTACTGAGCAGTTAAAGTCTGGCTTATACTCCTGCGCCCAAGCCGCTCCCGGCACGACCAGAAGCGCCACCAAAAACAGAATCCGTCTCAAATCCACCTCCATAAAATCACAACCAACTCACCACACCCCCATGCCGCGAACAAGTGCCTCTGTGGTGCTGACTGAAGCTGAATGACCCGTCTCCGCACTGGGCCGTCGCGCCCGCCGGGGCTTGGCCGCTGCGGGTGTGAGCGGGCGAGTGGACGCTGTTGCCGTCCGAGTTCTGGTAGTGCTGGTGCTCCAGTAGGGAGTTTTCGTCCGGCTGCTGGGGCTGCGGGCGGGCAGGGGGAGGCTGGTAGGTGGGCGGGGCAAGGGCGTGGGCAGCATGCGCTGATAAAGCGAAGGCAAGCAGTCCGAACGAGAGGACTTTACGCAGCGACTTGAGCATCCGGCCTCTCCCTGTCGCGCGCTGAGCCACGATAAAGAAAATCCCGGTCAGTCATCGAGCCTGTATCTGACCGTAAGGGTCTTGCCGTATTCGACAACCGGGACGCCGTTTTTGGTGGTGGGGGAGTATCTCGCTTTGCGGCAGTAATCCAGCGCGCTGGCGTTGAAGTCTGTATTCGTGCTGGAGACGACATGGCAGTCCGTGGTCCGGCCTTCGGTATTGACGTCTGTTTTGACCATAACCACGGCCTCGAGATTCTTTTTGACCATCTCACGCGGGTAAACCGGGCCATGGGGGATTAGAGTTCCGAGGTCTGATTGTTCGGCGTGTGCGGGAGAAAGAAAAAATGACGCGGCCAAGAGTGGCGACGTGAGCGCTTTCAGCGGTAATATTTTTGTCAAATCTTCCTCCCGTTAAATTTCGGGGAGGATAGCTGTACCGGGTGGCGGGGGAAACTTCTTCTTGTACGGCGTGGGCGCTGGTACTACGGTGCTCAGATGTAGTAGAGGGGGTGCTATATGGCCGATACGCCAGAAGATGAATACAAGTTATGGCTCGCGCAGGAGAAAAAATCTCTCGCAGATGCGGGCTATCAGGAAAATCAAGTATCCTTTGACCGACTGAAGAACCGGATTTTTGCGCTTCTGGGCATATCAATCACACTATGCACAGGCTCGCTCGCGGGGGCATTTTCAGATAAAAGCTATGCCTTAGTCTGCTCCTTCACGGCGCTTGGGTTTATGTCCGCTTCAGCATGTTGCGCAGCAGGATTGTACACATCCAAATGGCAGACGAAAAACGTCGAAGGGGGCACGGTTGATGAATTACTCTCCGACCTGCCGGGCCAGACTAAAACTCACGGCATTGATCGCATGGCAGACGTTGTCAATGCCGTGAATTTAGACAATGATAAAAGTCTTCAAATAGATAGAAAATGGCTCAAGCGGGCGTGGGTGATTTTAATATCAACCCCGGTCATTGCTACCCTTATCGCCATTGTCACGCAGATTTCTTGGTAAACTGTCAGGCCAGCTATCCATAGCGATTGTGCGCTTCGAGCCTTTTATTCTTGCCAGCAGCTCAGCCTGAGATGGCTTTTCAGGCTTGGGGTCTTTCTCTTTATCACTCATGCGAATCCTCCATTTGGAGGAGCATGCCCGTACCGGGTGGGGTTGGGGAGTCAGGGTCTGTTATTGTTTGCCCTCGTTAGTCGCCTTGTAAAGCCGATCTTCCAACTCCTGCTTAGCTTCGGATATTTGCTGCTCAAGCGCCGAGAGCGATCTTAGCGCAGAAACGGCCATATGAATTGATTCTGAGATTGGATCACTGGCCATTAGATCAGAAACTTGCCGCATATCGCTTGAGGCGCTTCGTTGCTCACCAATGCGGAGTATATGCCCGCTAAGGATGGAGACAATTTCGGCGTTCAGAGACTGCCGATGGTCGTGCGCCAACTCAAAGACTTGGGAATGAACATCCTTAGGTAGCCGTAACGTGACTCGAACCGTACCTTCTTCGCTCATTACTTCCCCCACCTTTGTGTGATCCCTGTCGATAGCAACATCTCTGCAAAAAACAACATTGACACCAAATACGCCAGTGGCGTAAGTAGTGTCTAGTCAACAACGGGAGGCACATATTTCTACCCCACTCAACGAGTGCCGCAGAATGACATTAAGGCTCAGGCCGGACGTTTATGAGGCAGTCCGCCGCTCAGCTTTTGGGAATTTCCGGAGCATCACGGCGGAAATCAATGAGCTTCTATTTGAAGCAACAAAAAAGGCGCCAGACCTCGCCCTAGGAAAGCAGTCTGACGCCTCTCACGCAGAATAGGATATATTCGCTATGACGAATGATAGCACAAAGTCTGGGAAATTAAAAATAGGTCCGAACTGCCCGCCGGGCGCGCTTGTGGAGAGAGGCGGTGAATTAAAGGTCACCGCGCACGGCTTGGGAATTTTGGCTGTGGATTTTGCCAAGGGAGGGGGCATGGATCCGATGAAGGCATCTGAATACGTTCTCGAAGTTTCAGAGCGGTATAAATCAACGCTTCGACAGGATGGCTACACTGATCCGCAAGTTGGCAAGGTAATCATACAATTTCTTGAATCTGCAATTATGCGCACTCGGGAAGTGTATCTTGGTACCGGCGTTACTGGAGGTGCGGCATGAGCGCGAACCTCCCCATCCCCGCAGAGTTTGCCGAAATTGCCGCTATCTGCGTTGCGTCTGAAATGACGATCGGGAATTCTCTTGTTCTTGGTGTCGATGGCCGTGCCCTACACACCGGCCTTCAGGTTGGAACAAAGGTGGCGACATGGGCTGATCGCCGCATTAAATCTCTCGGGCTTGAGCGCGGCGTTGACTTTGAGGTTTTTCCCAAAAGTGGGAAAACCCCAATGGAGGCCGCCCCGAGGACGATTACGTGTTCACCCTTGATGCCGCGAAGCACATCGCAA
Source organism: Drosophila nigromelanica (assembly GCA_004149465.1). Taxonomy (NCBI): domain Eukaryota; kingdom Metazoa; phylum Arthropoda; class Insecta; order Diptera; family Drosophilidae; genus Drosophila; species Drosophila nigromelanica. The sequence continues at coordinate 21,496 of SCDS01002030.1, forward strand.
TGGTAGAAAAGAACGAGCGCGGGAAACTTGTTCGTGGCTACTTTCTATGGTGCGAGAAAAAGGCCTTTACTGAGCAACCTTCTGTCTCGGTAGTAGAAATCGAACGCCGCATGATGCAAGCTCTTGGCGGTATGGTGAAGGGCATCGTCAACAAACAGATCACGCCGAAGATTGAGCAGCTTTCGCAGAAGGTAGATGGGGTGCTTGCTGTCCGTCCGGTAGGCGTTGCTGTGACGACAAATCGTACAGCGCGCGGATGGCTACAGCATTATGGCGTGGTTAAGCGCAAGCGTGGCCTTTCACAAAAGGTGTCCAGCGCGCTGACCGCTCTTTCAATCAAGATGGGGTATGTCATTAGCCGCACAGCGGAAGAGGAAAAGCGGTCGTTCCACGAGGTCGTGGCGAACGCATATTTCTCAACCGGGCCGGGCCGCCACCTTCTACCCAAAGCCGTGAAGGGTCAGAAGGAAATGGGGCTGGAGACCACCCCTGTCCCTTTCGCCAAAACGCCAGCGCAAACAGCCTAACACAGGCCAGCCACCCCCTCGGGGGTGGCAACGCTGGCGTGAAGCGTATGAGTGAACAGGAAGTGAATGACGCCATGGCGGGCGGTGCTGCGGCTTTCATTCTGAGTGATAAACCGCATGAGAGGGATTACAGAAAAACCCTCCTCAAGCGCTGCGCTTTGGCCACCATGCAACTATGGAACGATCTGGAACAGGAAGAGCGGGCCGGGCGGAAGGCGCTGGCTTGATAGGGGAGGGCGGCTGAGAGGTCGCCTTTCTCTTGTACCCGCCCCCAAAACATGAGAGTCTACCCCCATGCCCCTACCATCCATAGGCCTCCCCGCACTCTGGGATATTCCCGTTGCCGCAGGCGTCCCGGCCTTGCTGGGGCAGTCTGCCTCGACCGGCATCAAGGCATCCGCGTCAACCATCCTCGCGACCGCTCTGGATGAATACACAATCACCAATGCGGCTAGTCAGTGGGGGATTTTCACCGCGTCCAACCAGCCGGTTCTGACGTCCTCTCACGTGCGGGCGCTTGAGATGCGGCGTGAGGAGATTGTGACTGACGCTCCCATAGAGGAGGGCGGTTTCATGTCCTACAACAAGGTGACGCGCCCCGCCCAGATCAGGCTGCAAATCATCTGCGACGGCAGTAGCTTTTCCTATGGGGACGCTACGGCTGTCACGGACCTTCTGGCTGGCCTCGGCCTTGGAGTAACGTCATCCGGGCTTTCGGTCCGGGCGGCCTTCACAAAGGCACTCGACAGCCTTGTTGCCGACTTAAACCAGTACCACGTGGCAACGCCGGAAAAGACATACCTGAATATGAACGTGGTAGGATATGGACTTCGGCGGTCATCCGAGAGCGGCGTTACCATGCTTATGGCGGAAGTTGACCTGCAAGAAATCAGGCCAGTTTCAACTGGGACGCTGACGCAGACGGTATCTCCATCTGGGGAGGGCAAGTCCTTTTCCGGCACGGTCGCGCCGCAGGCAGCAACAAGCGCACAGACGACGTTGGTAAAGGGGGCTTCCTGATGGCTGATCCCGTCGTCATTCCTCTGAGCGCGGTTGCCTACCAGTCACTCAAACTGACTCTGTCAGGGCGCGCCGTGCAGTTGGATATCCAGCAGCGCACCAACGGACTTTACGCAACTATATGGCTTGATGGAACCATGATCCTCGCTGGCATCGTCTGTCAGGACCGAACGTGGATCGTCAGGCGCGCATATCTCGGAATGCCGGGGGATCTCGTCTTCATAGATCAGTACGGGCAGAATGACCCGGATTACACGGGCCTCGGGGCGCGCTACGTCTTGATGTACGAGGCAGGGAAAAATGTCTGAAACCGTCGTAACGGGCAAGAGGCACCATCCCGCCTTGCAACGCCGCAGTCTGGACGTGAATTTCACACTCAAGACGGGCGGCTTCGGCCCAAATGGAGAGGACAGTCTAACCCTCTCGGGGCATCGCGTGCGCGCACATATTGCCAATGCGGGCATGGCAGCAGGGTCGTCTCTATCCCTTCGCATATCCGGCATGACCCTCAGTAAAATGAACCGACTTTCAGTTATCCGGGCACGCCAGACGTGGCAGAATGCCAATACAATCACTCTGTATGGATCCGGTAATGACGGGGCGAAGGTCGCCATCTTCTCGGGTTATATCACAGCGGCGTTCGTGGACTTCACAGGCGCGCCGGATGTGGTCTTTCAGGTAGAGGCCAACAATTTGAGCTACGCGGCTGCCAAGGCAATGCCCGTCATCTCATTTGGCTCGGCGGTTGATTTTGAGACAATCGCCTCCCTGATCTGCGTATCTCAGGGATGGGCGCTTAAAAATCACGGGGTTAAGGCGACCTTTCCGAACTACTACGGGTACGGAGACGCGCGTAGTGCGTTGGAAAAACTATGCCTGTCGGTCAAAGCGATTTTCCATTTTGATTTTATAAACGCGAATACGCAGGTCCTGCATATCTGGCCCAGAGACTACAGCTACGCAGAGGGAGATGTGGGGGCGGACACGCCCTACGTCAGCAAATCGTCCGGCCTGATTGGCTATCCCGCCTACAGCGATGCAGGGGTGATGTTTCAGTGCCTCTTTAATCCCTACATCCGGTATTACACCCCCGTGCGGCTCCAGAGTGATTATGCCCCGGCCGGGTGGGTCGATAATCAAAATGGGCAACTCCCTCAGGGCGCGTCTCCCGCGTCCTCGACGTGGTTGCCGTATGTGATTGAGCACACGCTAGAGTCTGAAATTCCTGACGGCCAGTGGCAAACTTTTGTAGGAGCCGTGCGCGGTGACAACCCCCTCCAATTCAAGTTCTGACAATCTGCCGGGCTCGTGGACTCATCCTGACGGCGCGGCCAATTTTAACGCGGATAATGCCACCATTCGGCGGGTTCTTTCCATGATCGGAGCTGACACGCTGGTGCGTGTGAAGGCTGTTCATGCGACTGGCCTCAACCCGGTCGGGACTGTGGATGTGCAAATTATGGTCCATCAGCAGGACGGCGCGGGCCGGACAACGCCGCACGGCATCCTTTGCGGCCTTCCGTATTTCCGCCTGCAAGGGGGCAGTCGAGCGATTATCTGTGATCCGGCTGTTGGTGATATCGGTG
>SCDS01002041.1:0-19151 GCA_004149465.1 Drosophila nigromelanica
AGAGAGCGGGGGGGGGGGGGGGGGGGGGGGGGGGGGGGGGGGGGGGGGGGGGCACACAAATGGGCCGCATGTGCAACATTAGACACGAAATGGCAATTTTCCATTTGGCAAATGAGTTTTGCGGCCGACGGACTCCAAATATAACAATTATGCAAAATTACAAATTCTCACAATTCTAATGGAATGCTTTGGTCAGGCTCTGTCCTGGTGGGGTCCTGCTGGTCGTGGCCAACGGCTGCAGCTGATGGCTGCTGATGCTGACTAAATGGAAATTTATTGGCGCCGCGCGCAGGTCGCTGCTCGGGGACGCAGCTGACGCCAGGACAACATTGCCGCATCCGCATCAGCGTCCACCCGACGCCGTTAAATTATTTTGCGTGTGTAAATTTGGCGGAAATAGTCTGTAACATGATATGCTAACACTTGTGGCACACACAACAGAATTGGGGAGGGGGTAGCAGGTGCGGGTGAGCGGTCGTGTGCAAGCCATAAATAAAATTCATAAAGTTTTTTAACAAATTTACTCAAATAAATTAAAATGGCGCAAGGAAGCGGCAACAAATTTGTTGTGCTCATGAGTTTTGAATGGGTCTCGTTGGTTGGAGCTTTACACATACATATACATATATATAAATATGTACATATATATGTGTGTGTGTGGCCATCAGGCGTAATGTGTCATATAGCAGTATGCACACAATTAATTTTAATTGCAATTGAAATTGAAATGTAACTAGAAATGCGAGCACAGGAAATTGCAGAGCGAGGAATGGTCTAATATGAAAGCAAACATTTTGTTATTCTATTCCCAAATGTTTGCACAACTATCATATATTGATGAGAAATATATCGCATGCACGTTAACTCTGCGCGTGTGTGTGTGTGTGTGTGTGTGTGTGTAAAAAAAACAGATTGTATGTAACAAGAAAATTTATGTACATTGAAAAGTTTTTCTCATCTTTAATGCAGCTCAATATTGTGTGCCATATTTTATTTAAGTTATAGTCAAGAGATTGCATTAGATTCAAAATATTGTTTAGGCAGAAGAGAGATTTTCGTTATCTTTAAAATATATACAAAACAATATAAATATTTATATTGTCTTTGGTTGAACATAGTTTAGGTAACAATTAGTTCTATAAATATTTGTATATATTGTATACTTTGAAATATTTAATCCTCCCCTGGAAAGAATCGATTAGAAGTCTTTTTAAAAAAAGTATTGCCTACTTTTGGGCTGAACTAACTAATTAAGACGCACGCTGTGAACAATTGTTGTTGCTGTTGCTGCAACACGCGCGACACAAGCTGCAGCTTGTGCTGCTGCTGATGCTGCTGCAGCTGCAGTCTAAATGCAATTATCCAATTGCAGTGAGATACACTTGCGAATGCTATTTGGGCTGCAAGTGGGCCTGGGCCTAGACAATTCCAACAATGCGCAGCACACGCGAAATTCAATTAGGTGCGCACTAAACAGCGCAACGCTTTCGATTTGCCTGCCACAGTGCCACAGGGGGGAGAGAGGAAGAGGGAGAGGGGAGTGCACTGAGGAGGCAGCAGCAGCAATAGTTGCAGGCACGGGCGCTGCCAAAACTGGGCAAATCTGTGTGCTAAGCTCGCACTCGAAATGCCTTTGTTGTCACTGCCAGTTGAGTGTAGGATGTCGCTGTGTGTGTGTGTGTGTGTGTGCGTATGTGTGTGTGTGTTGCTGCCACGAGCCGTCGCCAAAACGGGAAATTCAATCAGAGCTGTAGGATTAGGCAGCGGCATCCACTGTCTACCCCAATTGCATTAGGGAGCTGCATTCGAGTTGTTCCGCTTGTCCAGTGTCCGTCTGTCTATCTGTCTGTCTGTGTGTGTTTGTTAGGGTTGTCAACATCCGCGTGGACTGGCTGCGTTAATGGAATTAAAAATTTAACAATTTTTTTTCACTTGTTTTTTTTTTATTTTGTACTTTTTTATGATTGTTTGTTGTGTGCTTTTTATGCCAATTCGTTGGAGTTGCGCTGCAGTTCTCCATTTTTACAGCGATTTCTTTCTCTTTTCAACTACATCTGTTTTGTGTCTCTGTCTGTCGGCCCCCTCCCTCTTGGTGCTGGGTGTTGCTGCCGCTGATTGACTTGTGTTTCATTTTAATTTGGTTAATTCAAATTAATCAAGCGAAGTCAACAATTTGTTTTTCTTTTTTTTTTAATTTTTATCGCCCTGTGCGTGTTCTGTGAGTGCATGTGTTTTTTATATTACTTTCATAACAAAACAAATGGGGTATATTAGGCCAAACTTTATTTTTACTTTGAAATGTGAACTGAAACTATTTTTAATAAATTACCATTTTTACAAACGTTAATTACATTAGAAATTAATCACGATAACTAAAGAGAAAAAACATTTGAAAATGTTAAAAAAAAATGATTGGTGACAGATATTTAAGATTAAGAAAATTAGTTTTTATTTCTGATCAATGATTCAGAATATAGAATATATTATATGTATTATATTACATGATGATTTAAAAAGGGAAGAAATTATATAAGCCATTTGTTTTTTATTCCCGACTTGAACACGTTTCTAAGAAACCAAGTACAGGGTATATGAAAACTGTTGTCTTTTTTCATAGCGAGTCAAAGTGCATTGGCATATTGTCTGATATATGAATATGCATAGGCACCAGCAGTCCCATATTTCAGACCTGGACAGACGGGACAACTGGACAACAGCTGTCGCAGACGCATTTCCACTTTGTTGTTTGCTCAATTAATGCAATTGCACTTGTTGTTGTTGTGTGTGTTGTTTTTTTTTTTGTGACATTATTAATTTATATTTTTATTACTTTTTTCTCTGCTTTTACAGCTGATGTTGCATAATGCGCATCAGACATCGCAACTGCAAATTACATTACATTTTGATGCGTTTTAATTAATTTTGAGTTAATTTTGTTGCTTGTGTTTTTTTTTTTGTTTATTGCTGCTGCATTTCGTTTGAGAGGCTTTCAATCAGACAATCAGCTGTTTAACATATGCTAAGAGCCTGAAGATTGCGGCTTTATGGAATATGGGGTATATTAAGATGGTGTTTTTGCAGTTATATTTTTAACATATTAAAGCCCGAATGCATAGATAATCAACTGGTTGTGTTATTTTCATATATATTTTATGATTATTATAAACAATTTTTTCGAAAATAAGTAAGGGGGATACGTTGGGGTACGTGATATTTAAAAAAAAACTCAAAATTGTTTTTTTCAAATATCCAAAAAACTTAGATGTAGAATAAATGTAGATGTCAAAACATGATCAAAATGCCATCAGGCATGAAAATCGGTTCAGTTTTGACAAAGTTATGGGAGCTACGCATCTGAGAGCTTCACATGTCAAAATTTTTATAAATTTTGGCATGATTTTTGACCAAAAATTTGACTCCCTCAGAATCGGTTTAAAAGTTGTTTTTTATGCTAATTATGAGTACATGGTTTTTTTGACCAAAAATTCAAAAAAAATGTATTTTCAAATATGCAAAAAACTTAGATGTAGAAGCAATGTAGAGGTGAAATCATGATCAAAATGCCATCAAACATGAAAATCGGTTCAGTTTTGACAAAGTTATAATCGGTTTAAAAGCTGTTTTTTATGCTAATTATGACAAATACAATCGATTAATAACAGCAATTCACAATTCTAAATTTTGAAAAAAAAAATTTTTCGAAAATGAGTAAGGGGGGAGTACATGGTTTTTTGACCAAAATTTTCAAAAAACAATTTTTTTCAACTATGCAAAATATTTAGATGCAGAATCAATTTAGATTTAGATTTAGGTAAAATCATGATCAAAATGCCATCAAACATGAAAATCCGTTCAGTTTTGACAAAGTTATGGGAGTTTGATATATGGGAGCTATGGATCTGAGAGCTTTACATGTCAAAATTTTAGTGAACTTTAATCTGTCGCGGGTTATCACACAAATATATTCCAAGAGTAAATTCTCTAGCTGCAATAGCAGTGAAACTAAATTCAAATCATAAATACAAATCTCCAGTTGATTCACATCTTTAGATTTGTACATAACATATAAAGTTGGAATTTAATTCACTTTTCACTCATAATATATAGACTGGCATTATTCCACAGCCCACAACTAACCCAGTTATGATTGTCAGCCCGCAACCGCCTGCTTCTCACCAGCTGCTCCAGTCCAGCTCCAAGGTCACAGTCAGTTCTCTTCGGTCCCTAATGGACTTATCGGCTGGCGAAATCTCCGCGTTCGCTCGCAAAACGCGACTAAACGAGCCAAAATTACAACCACAACAAGCTGGAAGAGAAACAGAAATCGCAGCTGGCATGATTCGCATTGCAGACAGCATCATCATCATCAGCTGGAGCATCATCAGTTGTATCCACGTGCGAGGCAGCCCCAATCCCGGCCAGCCGCCTCAGCCCGCCTGCATTAGAGCCACTTAAACGCATTTGCAAAATTGTCTGCCACCCACACAACAACAACAACAACAGCAACAACAACAGCAACAAAGCAGTGCACTTCTATTGCTCTTGTTGCTGTTGTTGTTGTGCCTAAAAGCGCGATAATTTTGAGCGTTGGGGGCGGGATGGGGCGGGGCGGCTCTCGGCTCACAGTTGTTGATGAGGTTATCACTTTGCGAAAAGTAAAGTGCATCCGTTTTTAGAAATGTCCGTCCGCATAATCAAACTAAACTGGCGCAGAATATACCCCGCCCCTCCCACCGCGCAACCCCCTCCCCTACACGCTGCTGCTGCTGCTGCTGCTGCTGTAGGTTTATCTCTGGCGTTGATTGCAGTTTTCGGCCGTTGTTTTTGTTTTTGCTGCATTAAGCGCATTTGATTGTGTCAATTGGCTCGCGCCTAGGCTCAATCCGCAAAAAAAACTCACACACAAACACACACACACATTAGAAATAATCTAGGCAAATGTATTCGACCGCAAAAGTATCCTAGAAAAAGGTTCTAAATATGTACTAAGTTTTTTTATGGGAAATTATGCAAGAATTATTTAAACAATCTTTGTTTTTATCGATTTAAGAGATTTAAGAATATTAACATTAAATATTTTTTACTGAATAGTTTTAATTATTTAATCTTCTTTTCTTTTTCGTTCAAAGCTTAAAATAGATTTGAACAGACTTCAAATACCCTTTCCCATATTTGTAAGGGTATATAAAACAAAAAATCAGTTGCAGCTATGTCATCTCTGGCAACGAAAATGCTTTTAAATTGAATTATGCGCCCGACACAGCAGCGGCCACCCGCCGTCCGTCGTCCGTTGTCCGTTGTCCGCTGAACGGCGTTGGCTGCAGTTGCTCCGACTGCGATCCGTGTCCAAGTGTCGCCAATTGTGCAACACAAGGGGAATCAGGGGGTGGTGGCTGAGCCAACCCTTCAATTTGAATTCGTCTTCGGGGCGCCCGCATGTAGGAGGTCTGCATATTTATATATATATATATATATATATATATATATATATATATATATATATATATATATATATATATATATATATATATGTATATATATCACATCATATGCTTCCATATAAAACTTGCATATTCCGCTCTTGACAATTGCGTGGTTGGTGTTTTGTTTTATTATAAATATTTTGATTGAATTTTCTGTTTAATTAAAGCAAATTGCTTTTTGTGTGCATTTGCCAACGGGTAACTGCTATTATTAATATTTTTGTTTTTTTTTTCGATGTCAATTGTTACTGGGGGAAGAGCTTTGCGCCCTGGGGGGGTCCATTAGTTGATTCAGCGAAACTGAGAGAAATTCTTGGGAAAATTGGTCTGGAAGAGAGTCAAGCTAAAGATGACTCTCAAAAGTAGATAGGGGTACACTAGAGAGCCTATTAAGGGATAATATGCAAATAAATATAAAACAAATAAATGTAATCAAAAATGAATATGAACAAAAAACAAACAAAAAAACTAAATTTTATTTTTTACAACTTTTATTATACAAATTACGTACAATTTATTGATTATCTGTCATTAGTGAAGATCAGATTTTAAATACTTGCCCGATAATTTTCATAAAACATATTTACGGAGCTGATTAGAGCCTTGATTAACTCTATTTACAGAGACTTTCCAACCACTCAAATCATCAGGCGAACAAATTTCCTTAAATTTTCGTCAATCAACTTTCGATTTGGAGTCAGATTTAATAACATTCTTAATAATATTATAAGCCTTTATGTTTATTTCCAATAATTCTATCAAACTACCACTTAACCCCCGCACAAAAATATTTCCAACTAGTTTAGATACATTTATTGCATCAGTTTGCCGATTGGTTTGCATTTTTTATTCGGTGCTGACCATTCGCGTTGAAGCATTTGACAAACTTCCAATTGGCCCGGTTGATTCAACAAAACTGTTTCCAATTTCGGTAGTCAATTCAATCAAGCAATCAATAAACATGGCAACTAACCTCCAACTATGCCCAATAGCCATTTGCACGATAATTCTATTTGCTAATTTAAATATGCCAAATTGTATTTTATTTTCAGTGCGCTACCCCCTCTCCTGACAGACAGACAGACAGACAGACCCTACCCATCCCTAATTGAGTTGAACGAAATGAAAACGAATCGAAACTTGACGATGACAACAAAACTGAACCAGTCGCCAACCAGTCGACAGTCGACGGTTCCACAGCGCAATGGGGAATAAGCGACCCCTCCGACCGACACCCACTCAATTGAGCCAACTCCCGTGGAGTTGGGGCCTCCTCTCTCCGGGTCCAATGGAATGCATGGCGTTTGCATGGCTGCCAATTAATTTGCGGTTGATCAATTCAATTTGAAGCTGTGCCCTGTTTTTTTTTCACTTTCCTTTGGATGACCGGTAGTACCCGGAATATCCAGAGAAACACGGAGGTACCGACTACCCGCCACCCTACTCCCCTTTAATTTGTTGGCGCGTTTCGGATTCGTTTGGCAAATTATTGGCCATTGATTTTGTGCCCCGTCCTGTCCCACTCCAGCACGCGTCTGGCCTCAGCTCCCGCAACGAGGGTGGGGGAGGGAAGGGGAACACGGGAACCGCAGTAGTCGGCACTCTTTTTAATTATCATCAATTATTCAAACTGCATTTGGAGTGATCAACTTTGGGTCTGTGCTCAATTAAAGCGAGTGTTGAACTGCATTTTGCAGATGTTGAAGCAACGTTGTTTTCTTCCAGTCTTCGAGTTCCTTTTACCCATTCCACATTTCTTCCCTTTCTTTTGATGAAATCCTTTTTCTGAAGTGTTCACAAATTTTGTGCGATTTCTCACAGGAAAGGCATCAACACAAACACTTTTGGTGTGCCTCCACTTAAGCAATTCACACACACACACACACACACACACACAATGTGTGTGCGTGTGTGCGGGTGCACTTGAAAAACACTTGAGCAAGATTTTAATCACATCTGAACTCATTAAGAAATTTTTTAATGCAAATTAAAAGCGTCTAAATAAATTATGCGCAAAATGCTTCTGCCTTGAGTTGAATTGAATTGAGAGACATTTTGCGGCAGGCAAAATTCTACTTATGCTGAGGTTGAGATTGAACACAGTAATATATGATCTCTAAAACACGAATACACCAGACAGGCATTTGTATATATCTATATTTAGGCGTATACTTTAATGTAATATAAGTGAATTATTTTTTTAAAACTAATGAATCAAACATTTATATTTTCAAAAGTATTTTCGGGCTGTTCTAACAGATTTTTTTCTATTTTAAAATGTATATGTCATCATACGATCAAAAACTCTCACATATATTATTAGTACATAAGAAAATTTATTTTAAAAAATATAAGAAAAATTTCTCAAAAAAGAAATTTGAATAAATAAGAGAATTTAAAAACAAAACTTTCAAAAATTCTATCTGTCAATTTTATGAAAGAATATCAGTTCTATAAATAGATTCTATAAATTTTTAAATGTATACAAAAACTGTTTATATATGATCAAAATACTGGATTACTATATATCTTATCTAAAAAACAAATTCACCTACATATGTATTTATATGATTTTTGAACCCTTATAAACTTTAGAATCTCGACTCTACTTTTAGCTGTTATATATCTATAAGTTTCTATCTCTAGTTTAATCTATAAATCTTGTATTTGAATATCTCCTTCTAGTTCTAAAAAAGTTGTATTTCTCTATATCCCAATAATTATATGAACACATATCCTTACATACTCCCTCCATTTGCAATTGTATTTTTCCACTCTCTGAACCGATTCCGACATGAGGTCTTTTCGACTTACCTTATTGCCGTCCGTGAAAATTTTGGCAGTAATTCTTCAAGCGTGGCACGGAAAAAAATCCTTTCGTGTGGAAGTTTTGAAGTTCGCTAGCGAAGCGGCAACAAAGAGAAACTTTCGACAGCGTCTAAAAGGCGTCTAAAAAGCACTTGGCAGCTAACTTTTAACAAGTGCGTGCAGTTCGAGAGTTCTCGTGTTGTGCAGGTGTGAAATCTAACGGTGCAACTGGGCAAACTTTTGAGTCACACTCAATCAAAGCTCAAATTTAGCACGAAAGTTGTTGGACTTGAACACACACACACATACGCACACCCACGCACACACACGTGAATTGATTTAAATTGTAATTGTGTTTTGTGATTGTTTTGATTTTTAGTTGAACGTTCACGCGACGCGTTTGCACAACAGTTGCAATTGTTTGTCGTCTGTAATCCACACGTAGATTCGTAGATACTCTGTTATACTCTGTTTTTCTTTTACTGTTGGAATTGCTGTGTACCGAACGCGCGCAACGGTTGATTGCGAATGATCTAACAGCCGACGCAGAAGCTGCGACGTTGTTTCTGTTTCTGTTTCTGTTGCTGCTGTCGCTGTCGCTGCTGCTGCTGCTGCTGCTGCTGTTGACGTCGCTGCTGTCGTCTAAAGATGGCCGCAACGGGGGTTGGGTTGGCTTCGGTGGTTCGTGCTTTTCAGCTCGTTTTCGTTGTCGTTATCGTTCTCGGGCTCATCGCGTCGTTGCTGTGGCCCCCTAAGCGCCGCCTTTGCGCTGCCTTTCGTCTATTTCCCTTTATTTTTTCGTCGCGCAGGCGCTGCGCTGTCAGCCAGCCAAAGCGTCGGCCCTGTTGCCGGCCTGCTCGCACATCTCGTGCGCTCTGTTGCACGCACATAAGACAATTTTCTCATTTTTCGACGGGCCAGCAAGTTTTCTTCGTGCATTCGCGCATTTTCATTGTGAAATTGAATTTTCGGCATGAGAACGTCCAGGACGTTACGACGTTGACGACGACGTCGACGTAGACGTAGACGTAAACGTAGACGTGGACATGGACGTAGACGCAGACGTAGGTTGCCATCTAATTTCTCCACACGGCGAGGCTACTTTATTTTATTACACTTTGTGCGGCTGTGTGTGTGCGACAGGGATGGAGAGCGAGAACAAAGCGTCTCACTCGCTGAGGCAGCCTTAAATTGGATTTTCATCGTTATGCTTGCCGTTAAGTGAGCGCGGGAAGAGGTTGTTGTGGTAAAGAAACGCTGAGAGAGTGAGAAAGCTGCAGGGTGTCTATATATGTGTGTGTGTGTGTGTGTGTGTGTGTGCGTGTGAGCTTTCATCCATTGTGCTTTGGGTGGTCCGTTGTTGTTGTTGTTGTTGTTGCGCCGACTAAAAGCGATTACTCACCGTTGGAATTTATTTGGCATATCATTTTTGACAACTCAATTTATTTTTATTAATTTGCAGCTGAGCAGCAACGCTGACGCCGCAGTCGACGCCCCCTCTCTCGCTCTCTTTCTCTGTCTCGCTTTCTCTCACCATCAGCACAAATCCCGTGCACAATATATAAGTGAATTTCAGTTAATTTATTATCTTGCATTATTGCCTTTATTGTTATTTGCTGACTTGCTGAGCTCTCACTCTCTCTCGCTCTCTCTCTTTCTCTCGCTCTCTCTCTCTCTCTCTCTCTCTCTGGCCGCCATTTATTATTGTTTGCGATTGGGTCGTTGGCCACAATTACGAAATGAATTTGCTGCCTGAGCTAGTTCGCTGGTCCCCTCGGCCAACGCTTCTCAACTTCTAGCTTGACTTTTGGGCGTTCAGTTTATCAGAAACTATTTTCGGTCGCTTTCTCCTCCTCCTCCTCCTCCTGCTCCTCCTCCTTCTTTCGTTTGCCACGTGAGCTTTGACTCCCACGGCTTATTCTTGGGCCGCCTCTTCATCTTCCGCATCTTTGGGGGCCGCCTGTCAGCCTCGCAAATTGGCGCGCTGATTTATGAGTTTATCTATTGTAAGTTTTCCACGTTTTCCTCCTTCTCTCCCCCTCTCTCTCTCTCTCTCTCTCTCTCTCACTCTGTTTTGCTGCCATAAGCTTGTGTTTTAGTTCTATTAGTATTTCATTTCATTTTGCTTTGTTTTACTTCATTTCTCGCTTTATATCATTTTATTTGCCTGCTTCATTTTTCTTTTGCACTTCTCATCGTTTTAGTGGAATTACCTGCTTAATAATAGATGCTTGCGGTTCCTTGTGTCTCTTTCTTTTATTTCTTCCATTTGTTTTTTTTTTCTTCTTTCTTTTCTGGCTTGGACGCAAAATTGCATCTGCAGTTTGTGGTTAAGAACTACCCTGGAAGGGGGAGGGAACGGGGGGGGGGATAAAGAGCCTGACATTTTTGATTTCTGTTTCGAGGGAGATTTGCCTGTTGATGGTATTTTTGGCACTTGAAGTGTTGTAGAGTGTCTAAAAATTGCATCTGGTTGTTACATATTAATTAAGTTGGGCATATGTGGGTTTATATCGATTTCAGGTGACTAGAAAAAGTGAAAAAAGTAAATATGAATGCAGTTTTTATTAATCGTTTTATCATTTATTTACATGCTATATTTTAAAATATTTCTCTCTCTTTCGCTCTGAATCAATTTATCAAAAATATACTTAAACATTTTTTTACTTTAAAAAAATTTAAGAAATTAGTATGGATTAATTTTTATATATATATTATATTTGTAATCTGTAATCTGTTCTAATTTGCGAAGTTCCACTGTGTCTCATTCGTTCCAAATCTGTGCAGACCATAAGTTTTTGACATTTGATTCCCTTGTGTTTCGTTCCACTTCGTTCCGTGTCATAATTTAATTGCATGTCTTGTTGCGATTTTCTACATTTTGCATCATTAATTTTACACATAAAACTCGAGCAAGCGAGAAAATAGAAAACCAGAGAAAGCTTCACCCATTTCCGTTTCGTTCCTTTCAGCTGTTCCCATGCGGCGCTTAGCTCATAATTTGCAGAGGGACCAAAACGGAATGGAACGCTTACCATTTATTAAGCGTAAAATGTGAATGAGGTGAGGAGAGGAAGGGAAGGGAGGGGGCGGGGCAAAGGAGGAGCAAGACGCAGAGCGCAGAGAATAAGGACGCCCAGCACTCAGTGGGTTCCACTTCCACTTTGTGCGGAACTCTGGGTGAAATTTATGTAATTTATATGGGCACTTGACTGTCTAAATTGCCTGCGGAGAGAGCCCCCCGCCCCGCCCCGCCCCGCCCCATTAATTTCGTGCTTCCGCGTTTCGTGTCGCCGAGCGCCACTCGAACTCGCTCTCGCACTCTCTTCTGCTGCTGCTGCTGCTGTGTAACGGCACACGCCCACTGACCAGCCGGCTGGTACAGTCTAACGGTACAGCCTTCCCCCCCAACGACCATTTTCAATTTACAAATTGCTTATTTTTCGAAAACCAAATTGCGAGTGCCTTCGACTTGGACCAGAAGCAGGCGCAGGCACAGTCGAGGCAAACTGGCAGTTAATGCATTTTACGTGCGGCCCTGGCCAGTCCGCCCGTCCGCCCGTCCGACAGCCAGCCAGCCAGTCCGACAGCCAGGCCCGCAAGCCAAAAGCCAGGGCTCGGCGCCCGAGCAGGGACTGCCTGCCTGACTCGAGAAGGCTTCTCAATTACGGTTATAAATTTTGCCAAGCCAAAATGGCGCAACTCGAAATGAATAGCCTGCCTGAGCGAGGCTGCTGTCAAACCCCCTCCCCCCTCCATCCCCCTCGCACAGCACACCTCCCCACCCCTCAACACACACTTTGCGCAAAATGTTATTAACTTCTTTTAGCCAAGTTGAGCCAAATTACATTGCGGTTGCCACTCAGCAGTCACTTTTATTGAGCTCCTCAGTTATCCTCGGTTATTCGTCTGTCATTAGACGCTGCCCCGCCCACTTTTTTGGTTTCCTTCGTTTTTTCTTGTGTTGAGAGCGGGGGCATCTTTATTTATGGTGCGACATTTCAGCGGAATTTCAAGGCATGAAAACAAATTTATTGGCGCCATCAAATTGTTTTTGGGGCTACGCCTCTATTGAGTTCAACCCCTCACCACCACCCCCACCCCCACCCCACCCCACCTCACCCCGTCTGTAGCCACATTCGCTGTCATCACACCGTGGTCCATTTGCCCGGCCCGTGTCGTTGGCCACTTGGCCTTTTTATGGCCGACGCATAATTTTGTTGAGAGCCCTCTTCCTCTCTCTTTCGTTCTGCCTAGCATTCTCTCTTTCTTTGGATTACTCGCTGAGTTGCCATTTTTTCGACTGAATGGCCGACGCATAAAACGCATAATAAAATAAATGACTAAACAGAATTACGATAAAGACCCAACGTAAAAGGAGTCTTACGTAAAATTCCAGAGAAAGGCGCAGTAGCTAAATTTGATGCACACTTGTGTTTATATCAGGACATCACAAAATAAATTGCCAGTCTTAAAATATCAACAAAACTTATTTGAAAGCTTGTTGGAAAGGGAACTTTTCCATACATATGTATTTGTTCAATGAAAATACATATGTATGTATCTATATTTTTTTCCTTGATAACTCAGATATTATTATTCCTATATGTCAAATAAAATTTCCACATTTCGTACTTTAATAAGTATACTAAGGTAATTATTAAATTTCTTCAAAAAAAATCAGAAAAGTTCAAACAAACTTTTGTTGTGGAAACTCTGTAAATCTGAAATTATGAATACGATGATGATTTTGCGAAATTGGGAATTTAAAATAACAAACAATTGTTTAGAAATTATACTTTGCTTATAGTAAATGCCGTAATAACGGATTACCTTCTCAAGAAATATTCAAGAATTTGTTTTTTTTTTTGGCGTTTCATCGACATATACATACATACACAACTACTTCTAACCTATGTTCCCTAATAGGCAAAATTTTAACCGACAGCGCAATAGTTGTATACTTTGTAATAACAACCAAAACAATAACCCTAGCAATATATTTACTCATAAAAAATTTAAAACAACTATCTGTCTTTAAAAATATGAGTATATATCGTTTATTTCGATTTGCCACGCCCCCAGTGAACGTAGTCAAAAAATCTTAACTCATCATCTGACTCGGACTATATTGGGTATATATTTCGAATTTCAAGTCTGCAACTTTAATATCGGGGAAAATATTGGCGTTCATACGAACAGACCCAATATAATCTTTCTGAATTAGGGATACAAAATAAAATACCATTCAATAAAATATGAATATGTTTTTAAACTCTTCTAATGTTATTTGAGTTAAAGCATTGATAGTCTGTAAATTATAAGATATCTATCTATCTAAATTATAAGATCTCTACATATAATTCCAACATTGAGTGTATAATAGTTATGAATAACAATGGTTTCTACGCTCTGCGATCAATAAAGACACATCTCTCTCTCTCTCTCTCTCTCTTTCTCTCTCTCTCTCTCTCTTTCTCTCTCTCGTTGCGAAGCTTAATTTCATTTCGTTCATTTGGCCCACAAAATCAATTAAAAGCGCAATTAATTTGTTTGACAGCTAAAGAAAACAAACGCCAGAGTTTTGAGTAAAAGCTCAACAGGAGCAGGGTAAGTGGACGGGGGGTTGGGGTTGGGGTGAAGCAGGGCAAATTAAATGGCGCATAGATGAACAAATGAAACGCACGAACGATGAGCGAATAAAGAGCAACAACAACAACAACAACAACAACAACGGTGATGGGAGCAACAGCAAGAACAACAACAAGCAAAAGCTCAGCTCAGCCGGCAGCGACAGCGGCAGCGGCAGCATCGCATCAGAGTCGTAATAATAAAAGTAATTTAATTTTAATGAAATTGTTAATACGAAAACAATTTCATTTTGTAAAAAGTTTCAGCAGCGGCAGCAGCAACAATGCAGCGAGGATGGGCAGCAGGGGGCGTGGCAGGCAGCGCAAATTGCTCGTGACAATGAGTGAGTGCAAAGGAATACAAAAAGCACACAAACACACTCACACAGACACACATGAAAAGTTGCACAAACAGAAAAAACAATAAACAAAAGCGTGCGAAAAAGAGAAAACCAAAGCAGGCAGCAGCAAAGGAAACGCAGAAAACACACAAACAGCAAATGCCGTCGGAAGAGCAGCAGCAGCAGCAGCAGAAGCAGCGACGGCAACTGCAAAAAACGGAAGAGGGAGAAAATACGAAAAATGAAATGCTGATGCGAAGATTTAATAAATGAAATTGGTGTGTGATTAAAAACACAAAAACCAAACGAAATCCATCTAATCAACTTTTGCTGCCGCCATCTCGCCTCGCCTAACCGCCCCACCCCCTCACACTCCACAACAAAACGCTGAGTTACAGTTGGCGAGAGCCGCAGCAGCGGCAGCGGCAGAGCAGCGAAGCAGCAAGTGGGTTGGTTGGAATGGAACGCCTCCTGGCGGGGTGCAAGGAAATAGGGGGAAATTAATTTGACAAATACTGGGACTGATTGCAGGGAAGATCTTGTCAGGAAAACTGTACAAACGTGTGTAGAAACTTAAAATATAAAAACAACTACTTATTATAAATAAAAATTAACTAATAAATTTTCTTTACCCATTTTGTAATTTTTACACACATTTAGTGCATAAAAACACCCAATAATCTCTTTGCGAGCTGCTAATATCCCATTTACAGCATATGGTATAGTCCCACTTTTAAATTTCCCCTTCTGCCAAGTGGTACTTTACTCTGACTCCGCCCCTATATATGTGCAGAAAATGGCTATAATGCTGCAGCTCGCTTGCACTTTAGCGCAGGGGTGCAGCGCCGGATGCTGTGTGAATGGGTGCAAAAGAGAAACAGCAAGCAAGCAAATGAGCAAATCTCATAGCCGCTCAGCTGCTGTCAGTTAGCACATTTCCCTTTTTGGGTAGTATTTAGTAGTGTTCGCAACCAAACCCAGCGTGTACAACAACCCATTGTGCTTTTTTGAACTGCTATAAGTGATATTTAAAAAAAACTTTAAAGCTCCGTTAGCTGCTGTGCCAGTTAACAGGTAAAGTAAGTTCCATTCCAATTTTAACGATATACATATTTAATATTTCTAAAAAAGACAAATTGCAAACTTCTTCTCATTAAGTCTCTCAAAATCTTTAATAAACATTTAATTTTTTCAAAGATTTAATTAGTTTTATAGTCTTTTGCCGCTTGTCTATAATTGAAATCGGTATATTTACATACTTTCTGGATATCGTTGGTTTAATTTAGCTACCACAGATTCGCACAATTCTAAAAACGAACTTGTCCCATTCTCTGTGCTGCCTGATACGGAATGTTAGCTCAAATTAATTAGTTTTAACTATGCGTCTAGCTCGTCGTTAGACGCTCTGCCAAATCCCATTAAATACTAGAACAACTTCGTTCCACTTGATTCCACTTGATTTCAATCACGAAACTCCCGCCCAGCTTCCAATTTGTTTTAAGCTACTCTCACACGGGCAAAAACAACTACCTTTCGTTCTCTTTCCTCTCTCTTAAATCAACAATTTTATAGTCACTCTCTTGGCTCTTGCTCTCCGGGCTTTTTCGTGTGTTCTTGCACATACTGATAATATAAACTTAAATTTAAAATATTTGTACCCAAGTTATAAATGTATAAAAACTGATGATAATAAAAATAGTTTAATTCGGTTCTCTATGTTTTCGTTTCCAAAACACTTTAAATATAGTTTTTGAATTAGGATTCATAAATTAATTATGAATTATGGTTATTCATGTTTATGTTATGCAAAATGCATAAGAAGTTATTAAAATAAATATAAAGAAATTGAATTGATCTGTATATATGAATGCGTGAAAATTTAGCATTTTAAATATTTAGCAATATATAGTGATAAACGAGCAAATATAGCATGTATATATTTATAATCATTACAACACGAGAGAGCATTTTCCACTCTGCACTATTTTGCGCTCATCGGTGTTGCTTGAACGACTTTGGCGCTGCGCTTGTCGCTCAGTTTGTGTCTCGTTTTCGCAGTGTTCACTTCGCCGTCGCGTGCGCGTTTTGTTGCTGTGGCTTTTAGTCGAACATTAGTCGTACGATCTCAATTCTATCAAGAACAACGTCCTGTTCCATATGTGCATCTATTCAGCATAAAATGTAAATGTCAGATAATGAAATGTATTTAGCATAAATGCTAAAATTGAATGTTAAAATGTGTAACTAAGCATTAATTGAGCAGCGAAGAATTACAATAAATCATTGACATGAAAAATGCACTTGTCAACCTCGCGGAGCATGCGAACGAGCGTGGAAGAGGGAGAGCGCAACAAAGAGAACGCACGCTCTTTTGACATTTTAGTTAGTCGCAGAAAGAACAACAATAAAGCACGTTCTTTTTCATTTGTGTTGGAAAATTAATAAATGAAACGTTTGCTATGATTTTTTTGTTTGTGCATTAATTAAAAGCGTGTAAAATATAGGTGGCAATTTGATTTCCCTCTCTTTTTCCCCACCTCGCACGCGCTATCTCTCGCTCTACCTCTCTCCGTCTATTTCACACATGACGCATTTACTTTGCATAGGTTCGTTGAGTTGTTGTTGCTGCTGTTGGAATGAAAATCAAAAGCTGCACTTCAACATCAATCAGAGCTTCCAAACTAACATTCGCCCTCGTTCGCTTGAACTCGCACTCTTTAGAACAGCTGCCCACGCAGCTGCTTTGGCTGTTTGAATTTTACGTCGCATTTTCTTTGCAAATCATTTTCCATTTGAGCTCAACAGCTGCTTTCCTTCCTCCACTTTGATTCGTTGTGTTTTGTAGTTTGCCACACACATATTTAATTTTTTTTTTTTGTTTCCAATTTCGCCTCGTTTTCTGTCTCGTTTGTTATTTCTGTTGGCCGCGCACATCTATTTTTAGCAACAAATATTGTTGTTGCCTGTCAAGTTAACTACGCTACGCTGGCAGCAGCAAAAAGCAACAACAAAGCACAGCAAATGCAGACAGTCCAACTATGCGAGAGTGTGAGCGCGAGAGCGCTCAGGTGATAACAACTGCGAGCGTCAAAAGAGCGTAAGAGTGCGCGAGAGAGTGCAGGGCTGAAGTACACTTGTTGACGTTGCTCAACAACATGTTGCGCTCTCGCTCTCTAGTTTCTCTTTTGCTAAGCTTTATTTTAATACACGCACTCTCAACCAAAGCCCAACTGTTGACGAGGAACAACAACAATAACATTGTGACAAAAGTGCCAAAGTGCAGCGACGTTGACGTTGGCGTTGGCGTCGCTTCTCCTGCATGTGTGCCTTAATTTTGTGCTTCCTGTGCAGAACAGACGAGAACAACAACAAGCGGCGGCAATAAAATATGTGTACATAAATATAAAAGCAACAAGTGGAAGCAGTGACAGCAACAACAACAGCAGCATTCTTTAAAAGCCGGCTGCGCAGCATCAAGAAGAAGAGCGTGCGCGCAAAGAAAAGTGTGAAAGAGCGCAAACAGAGTGCCACAACAACAATAACAAAACAACTGCTCTCTCGAGTTTTCCTTTTCGTTATTTGTTATTTTGAACAACTTGTCAAAATGTGAGTATTAATATGCAATTATTGTTTACTGTTGTAAGATTTATTATTTTTCAACAAGCACACACGCACACTGTACTTTATGTGTAGATATGTACATATGTTTATTTGTGGACTACGCCTACGATTTGCGATTGCACAATCGAGTGGAAAGTTGACGAGGCTATCGCCATTTTGAGCGCCCTTAAGCCGTTGCGATCTTTGTTAGTGTGTGTTTGTGTGCGTGTGTGTGTGTGTTCGTGCCCTTGTGCCTGCATTGAATATTCAATGAAGCTCAGCTTCAGAGAGCTTGAGCCCTAGGTGCTCTTGCTTATTGTCACATTAATATACCCTGTAAATATTTAAATTGGGCTCGCAATTAAAAATAAACAAAAACAATACAAGAAAATATATTTTTATATAAATAATAAATAAATTGTATGTTAATGTATGTGTTGTATTCCAGATGCAATTATAGGCTATCGGATAGTCGCGCACTCCCGACATGCAGCCCTTTTTATATGTTGCATATTCATTTCTTTCGCACTCCACAGCAACAATAACAAGAGCGTGTGTTGCTCTTGTTGTGTGCCGTCTATTTTTAGACTTTTGTCATAAAGTTTAGCAAACAAACAGCGCGACGAACAACTGCGGAAAAATAAAATAAAAGTACAACAAGGAAAAAAAATCAAATAAAATAGCTGACAATTTGTGTGCCATAAAATGATTCGAGTATTTTGCGACGCGCCGACGCCGTCGGCGTCGTTTTACAACTGCGCAGCTTTTCAAATGGCAACAACACAAATAGGCAGAACAACAACAAGAACTGTTACTGTAAGCTATCGCATTTGTTTTTACCACTTGTGAAAACGGCCAATTGGATAACGGTTGCTGTTCCAAGCAAAACAGCACGAAAAATAATAAGGAAGACAGTTCTGAGCGAGAGTGCCCGACTAGAAAGTACCCTGTATCCAGCTGTGAACTGAGAGAGAGAATGAGAGGAAAAGATAGAAGAGAGAGAGAGAGAGAGAAAGTAAGTGGATGAGAGAGAATGAGGGAGTAAGACAGAGAGAGAGTATGAGAGTGAAAAAGAAATGAGACGAAAAGTGTTAAGGTGCAAGAGAGCTACTTACATATAAAAAGAAACCAACGCCTCATTTATGACTTAAATAGTACACTCAAATCAGTGAAAATGCCAAAAATCTGCAGGCATTATTTGAATTCATGAGAATCGCATAGAGGGGTCGAAATTGGCTTGTTAGACAATTAATATTCAACTGCAAGACTACAGACAACATTTTCTTGAA